>JZKD02S0244126.1:0-11323 GCA_000966675.3 Picea glauca | reverse complement strand
ACATTTGCAGAGAGTAATTGAGAAAGAAGAAACAAGAGAGAAAGAATAGAAGAATTCTCATTAACCATAATGAATAATGAATAATTTACACATGATATACTCAATATAACTCAACCAATGCACATTTGAGGAGAAGCCAATGCACCATAGTGGTGGTCTAGAGTGATCTTGACACACACCAATAGTTACAGGAGTGAACTTCCACCTAGTCTAGTTTCTCAGCCAGTTACGAGAGTGAACTGCCACCTAGCCGAGTTAACTAGTCTATCAGTCTTCATTTAACTGACTCAAACAAAGTGAAGTGAGAAGGAGATGAGGGAATCATGGGTAATCCGCGAGTCTGGTGATGATACCAAGGCTAATGCACATTAGTTGGTGATGATCCCAATGTTTCATGGTGACAAAACCGATGTAGCATCTAGACTCCACTAAACTAGTCAAAATGAAGTGAAAATGAAGAGAATATTCTCCTTAGAGGAATATTCTTCCTGAAATATAGGAGACTAGATAGTGACTAATAATGAATAATAAATAAGGAAAAGCATTAGGAAAAATAAATCCTAGGTGTGTGTGAAGTAACTCCAACACCCCCGCTAAACATCACTATGGTGAAAATAAATAATGGGTCCCGACAACGAGGCCATGTTAGGTACCCAATTACAAAAGATACACTGAAATAAAGTGAGTAAAGAGGGAAAATATCATAGGAAAAACCCACACTCAATATACAATGTACGTAAAAAGAAGAACTACAATTGCTAGGAAACTATGTCCTTCACTTTAAGACGACTTTAGAGAGAATGGAACTTCTTCTCAGTCAAGGTCTTGGTGAAGATGTATGTCGTTTGTTATGCTAAAAGACAAAAATGTAGGTCGATGATACCCTCATGTACTAAGTCCTGGATGTAGCACATGTGGATCTCGATGTGCTTCGTCTTCTACCTATGAACTGGATCTTTGCAAAACTTCAACATGATCTAGTTGTCACACCAGATGATGATCGACCGATGAAAATGAATTCCAAACTCAATGAGAAAATGTTGTAGCCACATAGCCTGAATGGTTATGTTAACTACCCCTCTTTACTCTACCTCAGGTGAAGATAGAGAAATGACAACTTGCTTCTTGCTCGACCAATAGATAGGCCCAAAACGAATACTGAGTGAGTAACCAAATGTGGACCTGCAATCATTTTTATCACTAGCCCAGTCAAAATCAGTGAACCCGATGAGATCTGATGTAGAGTCTGCTGCATGATGAATCCAAAAGGTGATGGTTCCCTGTACGTATCAAAGGATACGCTTTGTAACCTTCTAATGTAGCTCATGTGGCTCCTACATGAACCTTGAAACTGCACCAACTGCATAGGAGAGGTCTAGTCTGGAGTGTGTGAGATACAACAAGATCCCCAATAGATCTATGTACAGTGTGTTTTCAACCACTGGAGTGTCCCCACCATCCTCAAGTTTGAATCTTGATAGGAATGATGTTGGAGCAGACTTGCAGTTTTTCATGTGAAATCTCTCAAGGAGATAACGTGCATACTTGGCTTGAGACAGTTTTTTTTCTAATGCATCCTAACTGATCTCGAGTCCAGGAAAGAATTGTAGCACACCCATGTACATCATAAAAAACATGTCATGTAGAATCCTCTTCACTGCAACAATCGCTGAAGTTGAGCGACCGATGATTAAGAAATCATCAACATACAAAACTAAGAGTAGAAGTAAATCAACCATCCTGAGCATGTAGAAATTCAAGTCTGACTTATAATGTACAAAGTTCTGTGACAACAGGTAGGAGTCCATCTTGGCATACCATGCCCTCAGAGCTTGCTTGAGGTGATAAGAAGATTTCTTCAGTCGACAGACCAAAGAGGAATCCTACATAAATCCTTGGGTGCTCCATATAGATCTCCTCAAAGAGATCACCATGAAGAAACACATTCTTCATGTCCATCTGATGGACTTCCTATCCCTTGGCCACCGCAATGGAAAGTTCAAAATATATGGAATTCATCTTCGCTAGTGGACCGAAGGTCTCATCATAGTCAGTACCATGCCCCTAGTTAAAGCCTTTGGCAACAAACCTGGCTTTGTTTATGCTAATTTGTCAATCTGACGTGCTCTTGGTTCTGTAGACCCATGTACACCTGAAAAATTTTCTTCTATAAGGAAGGGAAACTAGATCCCAAGTATGGTTCTCGAGGAGGGAGTTGTACTCCTCTTGCATGGTGGATTCCCTAAATGGATTTCCAACAGCCTCTCCATAAGACTGTAGATTTGAAGACTGAACCAAGAAAATATGCTTAGAGGGAAATGGTTTAGTGGTAGTGAGTGCAATAGGAGGCTCCTAGAAATAATATCAAGTCCTCCTAGTATCGACTGGATCACCAACAAGATCCCCTGCATCCTAAAGAGTATTATGTGCCCACTTGGGCCTCTTCTTTGGCTCTGCATCTGCATCTGAATTCTCTGACTCTGCATCTGACTGTACTGAATCTGTATTTGGATCATCTGAGTCCTCTAAATCAGAAATCTCATATGAAAAAGAGGCGACATGTGCATTCTCATCATCTCGGACAAGTGGAAGAATGAAGGTGTTTGCATGCAACTTTTGAGGTACATGCGAGACACTTTCCTCGAATTAGAAACTTTGCTCGATGGTGAACCGGTCTGAGGAAAGATCAATAACTATGTATACCTTCACACCATCGGGGTATCCAACAAAAGTAAACTTAGTTCTTTGTGGATCAAGTGCCTTCCTCTTTTCATAGGGAATATGGGCCCATGCACGTGAACCGAAAATACGAAAGTGGGTCACTTCCAGTTTGAGGTTGCTCTAAGCCTCGTAGGGGGTCTTATCCTTGACAGATTTATGGGGAGATCTGTTTTGGATGTAGGTTGCACAATTAAGTGCTTCCGCCCATAGTCGATGTGGTAATGAATTTGCATGTAGCATGCAAGTTTCCATCTCATTTAGAGATATTTTTTTCTGCTCAACAACTCTGTTTTGCTGCGGAGTATAGGGAATTGTGTGTTGCAGGTGAATACCTACCTCATGAAAAAGATTTTGGATCTCATGATTGACATAGTCTCCCCCATTATAAATTCATAGGAATTTGATTTTCTTTCCTGACTGTGTCTCAACTAGGGCTTTGAAATATTTGAGGTGTTGAAACACCTCAGATTTTTTCCTAAGAAAGTAAATCTATGTGAAACGTGAGAAATCATCATAAAAAATGAAAAAAAACCTCACTTTTCTTATTGGTGGATGAAGAAAATGACCCATGAGATCAATATGGATCAGATCTAAAGGAGAGGAAGCTCTCTGAGTATTTCCTTTGTCAAATTTCTCTTGAGGGTGTTTTCCAAGAAGACATCCCTCACAGATTCCTTTGGAGAAATGGATTTCTGGTAGACCATCAACCAATATTTTCTTGCTAATTTGTTGAATATATTTGAAATTCAAGTGCTGGAAGCTTTTGTGCCATATCCTACTACTTTCATTAGCATGGGTAAGTAGTAAAGTAGATTTTGGTTCAATAAATTCAGAAAATGTATACAATCTAGATTGATGATTTACCTCACCGGTAGAAACCCTGGAATTGGTTTTCATGTCATAGATGTCCACAACATTTTGCGTGAATATGAATTTCTTTCCAGTGCCAAAATTTTTCATCTGATCCACGGAGAGAATATTGACAGAAAGTTTGGGAACAAGCAACACATTCTCAAAGCTTTTGTCGGTGAGTTCAATCCTTCCTTTGTCGGTGACCTCGACTGGAGATTTTTCCCCCATCAGAATAAGATGAACCTTGCATGCATCCAATCAAGAATAGAATTCTTTTGTGGAAGCCATGTGATGTTATGCTCCTGAATCTACGATCCAATCATTGAGAGAGGCGTTGATGGCAATCAAGGCATGGATAGAATTTCCTTTCTTGGGATTCTGATCGTCAGGATTCTTCTTCTTGGCACCCTAGGGGATGCAATCTCCAAGGTTGTTTTTCTAAAGTATTTAAGTCATTAGATCTTTTTTTTTTAATCCATGCATATTCTGGATGGAATTGTTTATGGCAGCATCTGTATTTCTCCACTTTTCTTCCCTTTCCACCTTTGGATCTGTAGACATCAATGAAGGGTTTTGAGTACCCTTCCTTCTTCGTATTTTCATAAGATTTCGTTTTGTATTTATCTTTAAGGATTCTGATATTTATGGCTGTCATATTGAACAGTGATGTAGGAGCATCGCAAGCAGCCAGCCAGGCGAGCATGAAGGCCGAAGACAGCTAGAAAGCGCAACACGCATTTTACACGTTTTGAAATGCTTTTGAAAAATTAAGAAACAAATATTAATGTAATAGCTAGAAGCATAATTTCATTTATATATGGTTGTTGTAAATAGATCGTGGGAAATTTTCTCTCATCTGTCAATGTAAAAGGCATTTAATCCCAGTTATTGAAAGTAGGTAGATTTGAATTCCTAGATTAGACAGTTAGAGTGTAGTAGGGAGAAAAGATATAGACACCCTTGCCTTTGTATCAACAAAAATTGTTGTTGTATCATTAGCATAGAGAAGGAGGAGAGAGCTATAGCAGAGAGTTGTAGAGAACAACCCATGTACAAGAGTATTTGAGTTAGTATATGAAGCTTTGATTTAGATTTCATGGTGTTATGATGTTTATTGTTTACATATGTTGAATGGTATTATTACAGTTGATTTATTTCTCTGTTTATGCATTTGTTTCAATGTTGTATTGAATGTGTGATTTCATGTTGAATGTATGAAGTCTGAGAGAGAAAGAGAATGAGTTTCAATTGTTCTGATCCCGAGAGAATTCTTGCAAGGAGTGCAGTGAAATGTCTACAAGGTGTGCGTTGACAAGGGTTTTGAGTTTTATCATGGAAAGCTCAGGAGGGATACCGTTGTTCTCATTTCAGTAGAAGTGCAGGTGAAGCACATAAGCCATGTAAGGTGTGCGCAGGCTAGTCGAGGCCTTAGAACTTATTAACTAAGGTTGAAAGGGTGAAGGACTGTTGCTGTAGAAAGTGCATAGAGTCGAAATATCAAATACCCAAGAGTATTTGAAATATTTCCGCAAGGAGTGCATGCAGGAGTCCTTTTAGAGACTCGAGTTTACAAGTTAAATCCCAGGAGGATCAACACCTTTGAAGTGTTCAAAGGGGGATGAAGCGAAAGAATCACGTATAAAGTTAAGTTTTAGGGGAAGAACATTGGCTCGTTTCATAGAGATTCTTGAGGAGGAAATCGAACAGTCGAAATTCTCCATGGAGAACTCATAAAGTTGCGAGGACCGTAGGATCTAGAGGAGTTGTAGGATGGATAAGGGTTGGATGAACCCATTATGTTAGTGTTAAGGATCAACGAGGACTGTCGATCATGGTCATTTTGGGCCGTTGGATCATTTTGCGAACTCGGGGTTCGTGAGTGTGGAGGTGGAATACCAAACTATTGGAGTCGCGAAGTCCCGAGCTTGCAAGAAGCGAAGGAAGAGATCTAGACCATTGGATCCAAGCTATGGGAGAACTGTCAGATCTAAATCCTCATGGGGTATTGCATGTCGTGAGTTTGGAGGGCAGAACAAATCCTTTGGTTGTGCGAATTCTCGAATAGCGAGAAGTAGGAGCAACCATCGGATCAAAACCTCTTCACTATATCGCGTATCGGGGTCTCGGAGGTTGGAAGAAATCAGTTTCGACTGTAGAAGTCACAAACTTGCGCGTTGCGAGGGCTTGTGAAACATGTGACACATCTACTTGGTGGGAATCGCGTGGTTGATAGGTGGTGTGACGATAAGATGCCCGAAGGGAGGAAGAAGTGGAGACAGGTGGTGGACATGTGTCATTCAAAAAAGGAGTCAACACCCTGTTGACTTCTCATGCTTCAGGTTTTCGTAAGAAAGGAGCACAAAGACTCAACAAATCAAGTCGTGAAGTTGCGAGTTCTAAGAAGCGCTGAAGGAGTCAAACCTTCTCTAACTTTCGCATCTCGAAGTTTCGTAAAAGAAGGGCTTGGAGGTTCAACTTTCCAACTCACAAACTCACGAGTTGCGAGTGAGACTAGTGCTAGTCCTAGCTGGAGGTTACGCATGGAGGGCACTAATAAGGAGGAGCCATATCCCATTGCGTCTTGGGTATCAACAATGGGTGAAGAAAAAGTCGAGGGTCTTCAACCCGCGAACACGCAAGTTGCGAAAGGTGCTTGTGCAAGGACCAGGTCGTGGTTGTATGGAAGTGTAAGGCTCGCCCTTGGTGTTAGTATCTCAAGGTGAGTTTTCACAAGGACCTGTGGATCATATTTGTTAAAGGTTTCAGCAGGGAGCCAAAGAAGCCGCTTCGACTTAAGGAGAATTTAGAATGATCCTGAGAGGATCTTGGCCCGAGGGTCGAGGGTCTGCACCAATTATGGTATCAGAGCTCAAAATAAGTTCTTTTCTTTCTGTAGCAAAGAAAAGAGGAACATTTTATAGCCATGCCACTGAGAAGAAGAGATAGACCAATGTATGATCCAGCAGTGGAGAGAGAAATGTGTGAGTTACGTGCTAGGCTTGATGCCATGGAGACAGCACAAAGGCACACAGTTGATGCTTGGGATATCAGCAAAGCTGAAAGTGAAAATGAAGCTGGACACGAAGGAGAAGAAATTACAGTCGAAGATGCTGCAGATGAATGCCTATTCAGGGTTGTTGCAAGGATAGGTGCCAGAGAAAAAATGGACATTCCAGTGTATGGGGGAAACTTGGATGTTGAATAGCTTCTAGACTGGATTAGAGCTCTAGATAAATACTTCAACTATGAGGATTTCGAGGAAGAAAAGAAAGTCAAACATGTTGTTACTAGACTTAAAGGGCATGTAGCACTATGGTGGAATGAACTACAGGCTGACAGACACTGCAAAGGCAAGTAGAAAATCAAGAGTTGGGATAGAATGGTTGCAAAGATGAAAGCCAAATTTATACCCAAGGATTATCAAACCAATTTGTTTCAGAGGATGTAGAATTTGAGACAAAAGATGATGTCAGTAAAGGAATACACCGAAGAGTTCTACAGGATAAACATTAGAGAGGGTCATCGAGAAAGCGATGATGAAAAAGTTGCCAGGTACATGAATGGTTTGCGATATGACATTCAAGATGAGATGAGCATCATGACCATGCGGAATGTGGAAGATGCTTATCAGATGGCTCTGAAAGATGAAGAGAAGCTGAGCTGAAAGCAAGGTCAAAGAGGCCGAGGTATAAGTCAAGACAGAGGCAAAAAAATTGCCCAAGACAGAACTCAGAGACCTAAAGAAGTGGAAAAGAAACCTCAATCTCAACATGAGAGAGGAGGAAGCTCACAGAGAGGGAAGTATGCTGATAGGAATACTTTTCCTTGAGCTAGAGGAAGAGGAAGAGGCAGAGGAAGTGAAGTGAAATGCTTTGTTTGTGGAAAAATCGGACATAAATCCTATGAGTGTCCAAATAAGAAAAAAGATGGTGGTGAAAATCACATTGTCGAAGCTCAAGGACAAAATGTGGAGGCAGAAGATGTTGAGTGCGGAAGATCTTTAATGATGAGAAAATTCCTCTTGAAGCCGAAGAAAGAGGCAGAGAACCCATCCTAAAGAAACAGTCTGTTTCGAACTACTTGCAAAACTAAGGATAGGGTATGCAAAGTCATAGTGGACAACGGTAGCACAAACAATCTCATATCTACAGAGATGGTAGAAAAGCTAGAGCTGGATACTGTTGTACATCCAAGCCCATACATAGTTTCATGGCTACAAAAGGATGAAATATTATGTGATGTCATTCCCATGGATGTTTGTCATCTATTGATGGGTAGACCATGGAAATATGACAGGAATGTGATTCATGATGGGAGAAAGAACACATACACCCTGGAGAAGAATGGTAGGACGCACATGTTGATGTCGATTAAAAGCCAAGAGGTGAAAACAGAGGTGAGAAACACTATACTTCTCATGAGTGGGAAGGAACATCTTAAATAGGTTAAGAAGAAGGAAGACACACAATTTATTGTGTTCAGGAAGCCTAAAATTGTTTTAACCAGTACAAGGATAGATGACTTACCAAAATAAATCTACAAGTTGCTGGCAGAGTTTGTTGATATAGTAGTGGACGAAATACCTTTTTCGTTGCCACCTATCAGGAGTATAAGCCATCATATCGATCTTTTACCTGGATCTAGTTTACCAAACAAAGTCATATACATGTTGATGCCGCAGGAAAATGAAGAAGTTAAGAGACAGGTCCAAGACATAATGGACAAAGGATTGATTCGAGAGAGCTTGAGTCCATGCGTTGTTCCAACAATGCTCAACCCAAAGAAATATGGAGGTTGGAGAATGTGTAAAGACTCAAGGGAAATCAATAAGATTACCATTAGATACATATTTCCATTATGAAGGATGGACGACTTGATGGATTTCTTGAGTGGAGCAAGATTTTTTTGAAAGATTAATTTGAAAAGCAGATATCATCAGATTAGAATGAGAGAAGGTGATGAATAGAAGACAACATTCAAGACGAATGAAGGGTTGTATGAATGGCTTGTCATGCCATTTGGCTTAACAAATGCATCCAGTACTTTCATGAGGCTGATGAACGAAGTCCTGAAGGATTTCATAGGGAAATTCGTCATTGTATATCTTGATGATATATTAATTTTTAGTAAAACAAAAGAAGAGAATTTAAAGCATTTAGTTGTAGTGATGAAGAGATTACAGGAAGAGAAATTGCTAATTAATATAAAGAAATCATCATTTATGAGAACATAACTCATTTATTTGGGTTTTGTTATCTCTGCAAATGAGTTGAAGATGGATCCGGAAAAGGTAAAGGCGATTAAGAATTGGCCATCGCCGAAGAGTGTGTTTGAAGTCCGAAGCTTCCATGGTTTGGCAAGTTTCTATAGGAAATTCATCCGAAATTTCAGTGGAATTAGCGCACCAATGATGGATACAGTGAAGAAAAGACATAAATCTTTTCACTAGACAGAAGAAGTAGATAAGAGCTTCAATCTGCTGAAGAAGAAGATCACGGAACAACCAATTCCGGTTTTGTCGGATTTTAGCAAGACATTCCAGGTCAAGTGTGATGCGAGTGGGTTTGCAATTAGAGAGGTCTTGAGCCAAGATGATAGGCCGATCACATACTTCAGTGAAAAATTGAATGAAGCGAAGACTAAGTACTCAACATATGACAAAGAATTCTATGCAGTCATACAAGCATTGAAAAAATGGAGGCATTATTTGGTTCCCAAAGAGTTTGTTTTGTACAGTGATAATCATGCTTTACAAATCGTGACTCAAAAGGAGAAGTTGAACCAAAAACATGTTAAATGGGTTTAATTCATGCAGAATTTTCCTTTTGTGATTAGGCATATTTCTGGAACTGCTAACAAAGTTGTTGATGCTTTGAGTAGGAAATGTTTTCTTACGCAGGAATTCAGAGTCAAGACTTTGGGTTTTGATAACCTCAAAGAAATTTATAGAGATGATATAGATTTTAAGGAGGCATATGAGGCACCTGAGAATCCAGTTCTCAGGAACAAAAGCCAATGGAATGAGTATATGATCTAGGATGGGTTATTATTCCGGGACAATCATCTATGTATTCCAAAATGCTCCATGAGGGAGAACCTGCTGAAAGAAAAACACAGTGGAGGATTGGATGAACACTTTGGTCATGTTAAGATGTTCTCAAAGTTGAATGGCTCATATTTTTGGCTATGGATGAGGACAGATGTTAAGAAATTTGTGGACAGATGCAGGATTTGTCAGCACACAAAAGGGAAAAGGCAGAATATAGGGTTGTATCAACCATTACCCATACCTAAGAGGCTGTGGTATGCAGTGAGCATGGATTTTATATTGGGACGGCCAAGAACACAAAGAGGATATGATTCAATCTTTGTGGTAGTCGACAGATTTTCAAAGATGGAACATTTCATACCATGCTAGAAAACTAGTGACACAACTCATATTGCAAACCTGTTTTTCAAGGAATTCATGCCAATGCGTATCGTTTCTAATCGGAATACCAAGTTCGTTGGACATTTCTGGAGAACTTTGTGGAAGAAGCTGGGGACAAAGTTTTCTTTTAGCTCAGCATATCATCCTTAAACGGATGGGTAGACAGAAGTTGTGAACAAAAGATTGGGAGATTTGTTGAGGACCTTAGTGACTGAACACCACAGTCAGTGGGATCACATTCTTCCATAGGCGGAATTTTCTTATAACGATTCACTCAATAGAAGAACAGGACAGAGTCCATTCCAGATTGTATATGGAATGCAGACAAGGGGAGTTTCTGAATTGAAAGATACAGAACAAGTTGAATTCAGAAGTGCTAGTGCAGAGGACTTTGCAGAAGGAATGAAGGAGCTTCACAGCCAAATCAAGGAGGGATTGCAGAGTTCAAGTCAAGAATACAAGCAAAGAGCAGATCAACACAGGTGAGAACTTCAATTTGAAGTTGGTGATCTGATTATTGCACATCTGAGGAAGGAAAGGTTCCCAAGGGGAGCGTATAATAAACTGAAGATGAAAAATATTGGACTGTGCAAGGTCATAAGGAAATTTGGGACAAATGCATATGAGATTGATTTACCCATTGGGGTCGGAATCTCACCGATATTCAATGTTGTGGATTTTTTCCCTTACAAAACTGAAGAAGTGGGAGCAGAAAATGAACAAAAAGAGGTTTAATGGACAAAACAAATGCCTGTAGCCGAAAAGCCACATATGGAAAGTATAATTGACAAGAGGGTCAACAGAAAGACCAGAAGGAAAGAGTATTTTCAATATTTGGTCAAGTGGAAAGGACACCCATTTGAAGATGCCAGTTGGGAAGATGAAAAAAAAATTCATAAGAATGGACAAATTGTGCAAGAGCTCATGAACAAGAGTTCATGAAAATTTTCAAGCAAGGCAGTATGATGCAAGAGCATCGCAAGCAGCCAACCAAGCGAGCATGAAGGAAGAAGACAGCTGGAAAGCACAACAAACATTTTACATGTTTTGAAATGTTTTTGAAAAATTAAGAAACAAATATTAATGTAATAGCTAGAAGCGTACTTGCATTTATATCTGGATATTGGAAATAGATCATGGGTGATTTTCTCACATTTGTCAATGTAAAAGGCATTTAATCCCAGTTAATGAAAGTAGTTAGATTTGAATTCATAGATTAGACAGTTAGAGCGTAGGAGGGAGAACGGATATAGACACCCTCACCTTTGTATCAAAAAAAGTTGTTGTTGTATCATTAGCATAGAGAAGGAGGAGAGAGCT
>JZKD02S0244115.1:10461-21215 GCA_000966675.3 Picea glauca | reverse complement strand
CAGGTATGTATGAAGGTGGATACTCCCTACTCATGGATGTACATGGGTGGCATGATATGAATGTACATGATCCAAAGAAGAGAAAATATACACTTTGTGAAGCTACACAACCTTCTTAGTTCGCTGAATGGGAATAAAAGAATCAATGTCTATTCCTATGTAGAATAACAAGAGCCATAGATTAGAATTTTCATTTCTAATCAACTTTGATTTTTTATTCATTTATTTTGCAGAATAACAAGAGCCATAGGTTAGAATTTTCATTTTTAATCAACTTTGATTTTTTTATAATTATTTCTCAACAACAAGAAATAGTAAGAGAAAGACAATTACTAAAAATATACATTTGTCATCGATTTTGCAAGTTGTAATAATAGGTTTCAATTAAGTTTGCCCCTCCTGGGTGGAAGGTTGTTCATGGAAAACTCACTCACAACATGAATGAAAGGTAAGGGTGGTCTCGGGTAGTCACTTTCTACCAGGCGAGGATGGATTCCTAGGGTTAACACTTTAACTGTATGATGGGGACATTTGGAAATTATTTTTATGTTTGAAATTCTCTAAAACATCTAAATCAAAAAGGTTTTCTAGCATTCCAGGGAAGTCACTTTCTATGGATTACTTTCTATCGGACGAGGAAGGTTTTCTCTTAACACTTTAAAGTTATGATAGGGACATTTTTACAGATTTGAGATCATTGCTAAAATGGTGTTTTAATCTACAAAAAAATATTTATGCATGCATATTTTGAAAGTAAACAAGAAATTCCTTTAATGTTTGAAATGTTGTAAAACATCTAAATCAAAAAAGGATTTTTGGCTCGATCTATATAATTTCGATTGCATTATGAGTTCTTTCAATATAAAAATGAGAACCCAAACAATTTTTAGAAATAAATGGCTTCACATTGTTTGATATAACACTTGTATACTTTAAAAAACCATAAAGTGTAGTTATATAGTTTATGAATGGAACAATTACCAAACATGGAGCAAGAATCTTGACAACCACTATTACTTTTTTTTGAATCCATTGGAGCCTCCTCTGCATCATGGAATGACCAGCTCCTTGTGTTTCCCATGGGTGTACATATATTGGAGGCTTTCCTTACATCCTTGAGACACTTCAACAATCAGAGGACCGATGACTGCTAATAAATTGTTCCTAAATGGTGGGATTAAGGAAGATGAGCCCCAAAGATGTTGATTTTCTCGCTATGTCTGATCAACCTCCTTAAATTTCACATGTCCCCATATAGTACATGTTCTCTCCCCTGTAACGTGTATGAATCTTAAATTAAATTAAAATGTATCTTCAATGTAATAACGTTTTGTTTAAATAATGAAACAAAAATTGATTAAATAACTATCGACCATGGTAGTATAGTACACTATTAAATTTGAGTTGTCCCCGACTTCTATTGCTATATATTTAGTTGTTGTCATTAATAGCTTCGATAGTGGAGTGGATCTAATCTAAATATAGATAATATGGAAAAGAAAAACTTGTGAACATGGGATGACAAAGATAATTAAGGATTGGATGCAAATGAGTGGCCCTTTGGAAATTATATAGAAAGGAAGGTTCATCGGTTGCATGACCTAATCCTCATGCTGGGCATAGCTAAGGGACATGGAACACAAGTAACTTCCATGTTGGATAGATTTTTAATTAATAAAATGTTTAATTTGAATGAGACACTTCTATTATTTAAATTAAGTCACTTTTATTTGACTATTTATCCTCATTTTACATAACAATTTGTAGTTGTATATTTAAATTTTTTAGATAATCATTTTTTTTATATTCTTTAACAATTTAATCCATCTCTATTAATAAATAAAAATAAGATAAATCTAAAATAAAATGAGATATACACTTTAAGAATGTGATCCAAATCAACTCTACTAGAACTTAGAAGATTTTATGAATGAAGTTGCATGATGAATACCTATTTCATTCTCGATGTCTTTTCTTTGGGAGTATTAAGATATATGATCCGGATTTATGCAGGAACACAATGAAATAAAAAAATACACATAAACACAGAGATGCAACGGAAATAAAACTTCATTTCATTAACAACAAATGACTGAAATATGCTTACAGACAGAATGGAAATAAAATAGCTAGGGTGCTGGTAGCTTATCTCTAAGAAGAGATGTGGTGGATACTGGCCTTTGAACTCTGTTTTAAAATGAGGCTTGAAGGCCTATATATTATTGAGAAACAATGGAAAACTCTAAACATCCAAAAACCTAACCCTAGGAGATGAAACGCCAGAATATTGGCCCCATAGGGGTAAATTGGTACATCAATTTCCCGAGGTCGTAACTTTGGCATACTATCTCTGTTTGACACACATGATACATCATTAGAAATATCTATCCGAGGAATACAATGTTACTAACAAATATCAAGTCCAGAATAGACTCATATTTGTCGAAGCATTTGGTGCCAAAAAACGTCGTTTAGGGCCTCAAAATGGCTCCAGAAATTCAAGACTCGAAAAACTGCTAAAAATAGTAAATTGTGCTACATTTAAGGAAACTGAAAAACTGAAAGAAACAATGGTGTGGGTCCAAGTGGAATAGGTGGGCGGCCACAAATGTCCACCTGGATCATTCCTCCCCCCTTAGGAAGAAATAGTCCCCATTGCGTTGAGTTCCTTAATGAGATGGTGAAACTTCTGCTGAACTTGGTCCTTGGTGAGCCACTTGCCCTAGTGAAGGAGTTTGTCTGCTTTGACAACTCGATATAGATGGATCCTCTGCTGACAGGTGTTCTTGATCTGTGTGTCCATAATCCGATCAGTTGTGGCTTGTTCCATGCAATTTGGGTTTAACTTTGTTGGTGTGAGTTGTTCTGCCATGTCGGATGTGTCCAATAGAGGTGGAAAGTAGGGCCGAAGCCGGTCCACATTGAACACTGGGTGCAGACCAAGGAATGGTGGAATAATGATCTCAAAGGCATTATTCGCTATAAACTTGGTGATGGTGTATGGCCCATATCGAAGTGGGCGAATCTTGCGGAAGGGTCCAACGAGGCGCTCCTTTTGAAAATGTAGCCACACCTTGTCGCCCACCTGGAATTTGTGTGGCACCCGATGTTGATCATGTCGCTTCTTGTACTTAGCATTGGCTTTGTCCAAGATGTCATGAACCTATTGGTGGATGTATTGAATGCGCTCAATGAAGTTGTTTTCCTTGTCAGCCTTAGTCTGGACATGGGATGAATCTACCTGAGTAGCTGCAAATGGCATGGCTACGTCAATGGGACATAATGGCTAGAATCCCAAGCCCACTTGAAAGGGGCTATGGCTGGTTGAGATATGGAGAGCCCAGTTGCAGCTGTGTTGTACATAGGGGAGGATATCATCCCATGTGCGTGGATGCTATGAGTTGTACATGCGCATAATGTGTATGATCATCCGGTTGATGACCTCTGTTTGGCCATCAGTTTGCAGATGAAAATCTGTGGAATTGGTGGGCTTGGTCTCCAGCATTGACTAGAGGCTGGATCAAAATTTACTAAGGAACCTATTGTCCCGATATGAGATGATAGACCGTGGGATCCCAAAGTGTACCCACACTCGTTCAAAGAAGATTTTAGCAGTGGCTTCTGCTATGATATTCTTCTTATAGACCATCATAATGGACATCTTCGAGAATCTGTCGACGACCACAAAAAAAACAGTCATTGCCATGCTTAGTAGAAGGAAGGATTGACATGTAATCCATGGAGATGGATTCCCAAGGTCAACTAGGGGTAGGCAACTAAGTATAGAGGCCTTGCTTCTTGATGGTTGGTTTGGCAATGGCGCAAGTAGTGCATGACTTGATGTACTTCCCAACATCCTGTCGAAGGTTCGATCAATATAAATACTTTTGTAGTACTGCCACGATTATCTCGACCCTGAAATGCCCAACGACCCAACTGTAGTGCGACTTCAAAATCATCTTGGCACACTCGCTTGAAGGAGCACAAAGGTGTTCCAGGTGACATAGCAGGGCATCCTGGAGGTGAAAATTAGGAACTTGCTTACCCTACAAGAGCGTATTGTATATGTGGCCAAATTCTGAATCACTTTTGTAGAGAAGCAACCAATCAGAAGTCTCATGCCCACAAGAGTTGAGCACCGTGGTTAGCGCCATGATAGGTGGTTGGTTGAGGTAGTCTGCAACATTATTGTTTCTTCCTTTCTTGTACTTAATTTTCAAATGAAACTGTTGCAGGTATGTGGACCACTTCTGATTGCAATTGTTCTGCAACTTCCCTTGTGTCTGTATGAACTGAAAGGGTCGGTGGTCTATGTGGATGACTGCTTCCTTTCCCAAAATGTAATGGTTCCATTTTCGGCCAGCTTGCACAATGGAATACATCTCTTTGTCATAAGTGGGATACTTCTGGACTGTGTCAGACAGTGTCTCACTATGATATTCCACTGGATGCCCTTTTTGAGTAAGGACCGCCCCAATAGCATCGTTAGAGGCATCTATCTCGATCTCAAATGGTTGTTGCAAGTCTGGTAATGTGAGCATTGGTGCAGAGTAGAGGTGATGCTTCAATTCTTTGAATGCCTTCTATTGAGATTCATACCAACAAAATTTTTCTTTCGCTCCTCCCTTGGTGACTTGACTCAAGGGCCAAGTGATATGAGAGAATCCCGACACGAACCTACGGTAGAAATTGGCAAGACCCAAAAAGCTACGGAGCTCTATTAGCGTGGTTGGGGCTGGCCAATCCCTAATGAATTGGATCTTGGCTGGATCCACATGCACCCCCCGCTCATCAATAATGTATCCCAGATACTGAACCTGGGTCATGCCAAAAGTGCACTTCTCCAAATTGACACACAACTTGTTTTTCCATAGTGTTTAGAGGACCTGTCGGATGTGGTGGAGGTGCTCTTCCCAAGTCTGGCTAAAGATCAGAATGTCATCCAAGTACACCACTAAAAATTAGTTGGTGAATGGTTGCAAGATGTCGTCCATTACCCTCATGAAGTTTGCAGGGGCATTCATCAACCTGAAAGGCATGACCAACCATTCAAAAAGGCCCTCCTTGGATTTGAAGGCATTCTTCCACACATCAGAGGGTTTGATTGGTACCTGGTGATACCCAGAATTCAAGTCGATCTTGCTGAAATATCCCCCCCCCTTGATTTGGTCCAGAAGGTCATCAATCCGTGGGATCGAGTACCTATTCCAGATAATGATCTTGTTCAACGCCCGATAATCAATGCAGAGTCTCCAAGTCCCATCCTTCTTCTGCACCAGCACGATCGGGCTCCCACAGGGTGATGAACTCAGCCGGATGTGACCTTTCTGGAACAGCTCCTGAATCTACCTCTTGATTTCTTCATTCTCCATAATAGAGCGCCGATATATTGGTCCATTGGGAAGAGACGCACCTGGGTTCAGATCAATGGGGTGCTTGACCTAGAAGTGTAGAAGCACCCCTGCGAGGGAGGTGAAGATGTCCTCATAATCCTCCACGACCTTATCCATATGTTGCTGTCGTGCAAAGGGGCCATGTCTGGAGGTTGTGGCCATAGTCTTCTTCTTGACTTGATGGCGGATCATCAGGAAAACAAATTTCCTAGTTTTGGAAATTAGCTTACTGCATTGTTTTGCAGTAACCAAAGAGATGGATGTAGGCGGTGCTATTTCTAGTATCCTATACAAATTATTGCCCAAATTAATAATAACAACACGAGGATTGGACTCATACACAACATGTCTCTTCCACAAGTATGTTGGCCTACTAATACATTAGAAGCATCAAGAGGAGCAATGTCACATAATACCTCATCCGTGAAGGGCTTGATGCTGTAGGGAAGGCGACATTGCTGACTGACATGGAGGTCCCATCCTTGGTGCAGTCACCTGATGGTGTATGGTTGTGGGTGTGCTGTGGTAATAAATCCCAGTCGTTTCATGACCTCTACTGTGATGAGGTTCTTCTAGCTCCCAATGTCAACAATTAACTACAACGGGGAACCCTTTACCCACATATGGGAATGGAAGAGGCACTCTGCCTCCTATGGATCTTCTGATTCCTTCTTTTGGATCTTCGTGGTGGAAATGGTGGAGTTGGGATCCACACCGATAATCTCTTCCCCCTGTCATTCCCCTTGTCGAGTTCTGATTCAGAGTCAGATCCTACATCTGATTCAGAAGCCTTCAACTCGGCTACCAATGACTGCTTGGCCCGACACTCACTTGTGTTGTGAGTGGAGTTATTATGGAACTCACACCACTTCCCCATGTACTTTTTTTGCTTCATGGTGTTGTTCTTTGCTTGCGGCTTTGGCAGGTTGTCCTGGGCCGCCTCGCCTTGGCTTAGTCCTTTGTTTGACAGATTGGGGGTACCTTTCCCTTGCTTCTGATTCATAGACCCAAAGTCTCGCTTCTTCTGTTTGAACTTCTGCTCAATATTGGTAGCATACCGGTATGCTGCACCAAGCAAGGATATTTCGAGGAACTCCATTTCCTCCTGAATGTATTTATGCATACAATTGCAGTACTTTAACACCAAATGTTTCTCCGAATCTTTGATACCCAACTTTGTGCGTAGGGTATGAAACAGATTCGTCAGCTCATGCACATCTTGGTCCCTTTGATGTCACAACGTAGTCCATTGTATGTATTTTTCCTCATAGCTCCCCATGGGATAATATTGTTCCTTGATGGCGTCTCTGAAATAATTCCAAGTGGGTGCGGCCGAGAAAATAGAGGGTTCCCCGTCGCTCTATTGATCCCAGTAGGTTTCCCACCAGTTCTTGACATGGGGGGTGACTTTAAGGAGTGAAAAAATAATCCTTTCTCGGTCGTAAAAGTCATGAACCGAGAAATATCCTTCTAACAGATTCAACCATCTATCTACGACATCTGCATCTATTTGTCCCTCAAATATGGGAATGTCAAAATTTACTTATACCTTAAAAGGAGTGGCGCCTCCAAAGTGGCTTCTGGATGTAGATGCGCTGCCAATGGGCAGCCGTTGAAGGATCTGGACAAAGTTGTCCATCATCGTGTTCCTTTGTTTCTCGAGGGCCTCCTAGAGAAATAATTTGATAGGATCTTCTGCTCCCTCATATTTATTTTCTTCCCCCATGGGTGACCGTCGGGGTTTACGAGGCTGATCTTGCAACGATTCAACCAGATCGAGCCCTAACTCCTTATACCTCGACCTCGTTGGGGACATGCAAAGAAGGATCGAGAAAGAGCAGATTGCTCTGATACCACTGATCCATATTTATGTAGGAACACAATGAAATACATAAATACACATAAACACAAAGGTGCAGTGGAAAAAAAACTTCATTTCATTAACAACAAATGACTGAAATATGCTTATAGATAGAATGGAAATAAAATAGCTAGGGCGTTGGTAGATTATTTCTGAGAAGAGATGTTGCAGCTACTGGCCTCTGAAATATGTGTTACAATGAGGCTCGAAGGCCTATATATTATTGAGAAACAATGGAAAACCCTAAACATCCAAAAACCTAACCCTAGGAGATGAAACGCCAGAATATGGGCTTCGTCGGGGTAAATTGGTACATCAATTTCTCGTGGTCGTAACTTTGGCATACTATCTCTGTTTGATGCACATGATACATCGTTAGAAAGATCTATCCGAGGAATACACTCCTAACAACAAATATCAAGTTCATAACATACTCATATTCACCAGAGCATTTGGTGCCAAAAAACGTCGTTTAGGGCCTCAAAACGACTCTGGATGTTCAGGACCCGAAAAAATGCTAAAAATAATAAATTGTGCTACAATTAAGGAAACTGAAGAACTGAAAGAAACAATGGTGTGGGTCCAAGTGGAATAGGTGGGTGGCCACCAATATCCGCCTGGATCAATATACGATAACCACAATGTGTTCTCATTCATCCCAAAATCAATAGCCTTACTAAGAGACATGATAATAATATTAACCGGTCTCGTTCAAAATGGTCTAGGTGTTGTAGAAAAATTCCCTCGCGGACAGGTGAATATCCTCTTGGATATTAGACCCCTATTACCAAGACAAAACGATCCTAACATTGGACACTAACATTCCTTTAAATTTAATTAAACTAGTCAAAGGGAAAAGAGGAAGAAAGCATGATACCTTTTTCTAAAGCTTGTCCTTGCTTAGTCCAAGTTGAACTTGATATTCAAGATCCTTAATGAGATCTGCAATCTAATAGACATAAAAGACAACACATGCTTCCTACTATACTAAGATTAGTTTAAACTAGATTTATAAACCAAATAAAAGTATATGCAACCATACACAAACTTGAAGGAAATAAGCCAAGCATATATTAATGAGAACATTACAAGGCACTTACAATATGTAGATGCAGTTGCAACAACCTCTCCAAGTACTCCTTGTCCAGCCCCTTTCTTGAAAGATCCACGATCAGAATGACAATACTTTTTGCTGATATTCTCCTCCTTTTCACCATGAGAATGCCTCCTTTTATAGACTTTGAGAGGCTCAACCACCTTGGTTATCTTTGGAATAATTTGAGGATATAACTCCATAAGTTGTGGAATCTCCCTTAGATGCAGCCTAAAGCTTGGATTCGAGCCAAACCAACTCGGATAATCTCTAGCTGTCCTTAGAGATAAGGGTGATTTCTTCCCTTGATTCTCTCAACCAATCGACACTCCCTCAAAACTGGCAACAAAGCGCTACAACGCTCCCTGCTAGATGGACAAGGAGCGCTAGCGCTTCCTGCATGTGAGAAGGGGAGCACTGATCTTCCAAAAGTTCGTTAAGATGACCATTTCTCAAGGAAAAACATTTTGCTTAGATTGTGACCAAATGATGCATTTTCCTCTTCTAACATGTCTTAGAGGATGTATCAAGTGTTTCCATGGTGTCGTTCGCAATGTGACATATGTAGAACAAAAATGTGACATTTACGACACTTGCGACAAAAGTGTGACACTTGCGACAAAAGTTTGACACTTGCAACAATGATAATGTGACATTATCGAAGTGAGGAATTTTGACATGTAACAGATCCCCCCCCAAAGTGTGAATTCAAAAGATGGAAACTAATGATTGAAGTGCTTTGTAGATTTTCAAATCAAGGGTATGGAGTCAGAGAACCTGGTAGAAGCTGCAAACAAACATCAAAGAAATGTTATCATGTGTTTCAAACCCAAGGCATGCATACCTATGCTTGAGTAACAAATAAATTAAGGTATAGACACCAATAAATACACTGTGGATCCATGATGATACTGACTAAAGGTATAGCCACCAAGGATACAATGTGGATCTATAACTCCATGACATGAACTGATTGTAGCCACGAGAAATACACAGTGGATCTACATGATGATAAAACATAGCCACAAACCAATATAATGTGGATCTATGTGACAATATATCAACATGCTCAAAAGATCTCTTTCGTATCCCGAGGAAAGTAGATAACAAAGTGAATGCTCAACCTAGGGTCTTCGTCTAAACTCCGACGTGGTACAAATCTAACCATGTGAATAGATGTTTTGATGCCAAACATGGTAGAAACCACTTGATTACTGATCATTGAGGTAAACCGTTAATAAGTGTGAGGGAAATCACCAATGATGTCAATTATTCCCAAGGTACTATAGTACAATCCAACGAATGTGAATAAATGAGATGAAGTTGAAAATTCATGGAATCATCCAATCAGAGGTCAATGATGTAAACCTACTGTCGGAGGCGAGGAGGCCTACCATTGAGGCATGTGGGTCCCAAGGTACTAATTGGTTTCTAAGTCTAATTCCTGGATGATGTGTTGAATTCGACAGGAAAAGACTCGTCGAAGGAGGGCCTTGATGTATCCCCTAACATCGACACAAAGCTATCATAGAGATGTAAGATGGTGAGTCAAATGAGTATGGATTGACACGGGTATTGAAAATTGGAAATTTTTGATGCTTGACTCTCGAGGCATATACTTCCCTTGAACACTGAGGTACAACATGAATTGGAAGCATAAACGTGACGTGGACCAAAAGATAATGCAGTGGATGCTGTGACATTCATCGGGTGGCCTAGAGGAGTGGAAAGACTCACTGGATTGGTTCAGTGCAAAGGTTTAACGAATTATCCAAGTGTTCAAAATGCAAGTGGAAACAAGTGTCATGTTCAAGGGCGACTGCAAGAGTGAATTTTGACGATTCTAAAAGATTACTTGACTTAATTCCTTCAATTTACCCCCCCCATCTAGATAGATGAGTACCTCTTTTTGTTTTTACGAGCTCGAGGAGGATAACACATGCTCGTTATAACTCACCTTTGGTAAGTCCCTCTTCCTTTGTTTAACGAACTGGAAGAATTAAGGGTTCAGATCCATATGGGCCCTTCAATGTATGATTTTAGCGAGTCCAGAGAAGGAAAAATCGGTGGTTTTTCATGTTTAGAGAGTATGAAAAGAACTTAAAGGTGACTCCAGGGTTGTCCTTTTTCATAATTTTAGTCTCTAATGTACGAAAAAGAGATAAATTGATACTCGGAAGATTCCCTTTCAAAACCTTTTAAAACAAGTGTGAAAGGAGGCAAGATCACTCAACAATATTTTCATGTTTAGAGAGTCTGAAAAGAGCTTAAAGGAGACTCTAGGGGGTTCCTTTTTCGTGTAACCTTTATGAGTCCGAAAAAATGATAAAATTCTACTCGGTTACAATCTCATGTTTTTTCAAGCGCGAGAAAGAACAAAGATTATGATCGTCAGTGTCACAAGGTT
>JZKD02S0244082.1:0-21215 GCA_000966675.3 Picea glauca | reverse complement strand
TTTGACCAAAAGTCAACCTTTGACTTTGATTTTGACCAAGAACTCAAACTTGACGTTTTTGCTCGCTGAGGGCACTAGAGGGTGCGGTAGGGTAGGGTGCACTAGATTATCCAAAAATTAGGTCCAATGCTTCACTTAAAGTGCCCAAAGAATTAGATTAGGGTTTGTTGTAGCTGCAAAATCAGAAACCCTAGTTTGAGCTGCAACTGGTGCTACCACGAGATTGACAAAGAACTCCCGCTCTACCTTCCAGCGGTTAGATTGTTCTGAAGGTAGTGTGGGCTCATAACCTGTTAAAATATTCGATGTGCTCATTTCACCATAGACAATCTCACAATATTGTCACCCAACCATAGGCACGCAACCACCCCCGAGCACTGTAACCTTTGACAGATAGAATGATTTTGGAAGCAGTACCAGACCCAATAGATAACCAAGAGAGAGCACACCTTTCTCTCAAAGATAGCGTACCAAGCAGAAAGTCCCAAAACCATAAACCAAGACCAATACTCAGCTGCAGTCGTTGCAGCTGCACTCCTCCTCTAGACTTACACACCACTTATCTTTTGTGAGCTTGTGAGTGAGTGTGTCTACAAATGAGCTCAAACGCCATCTATTTATAGTGCTCCTTATCACTTGTCTAGGCCGACTTCTCCTTTTAGAGGATAATACTTTAATATTAATTGTTTCATTGAGCCGACTTGTCTTCTAGGGTTTCTACACATCTGTTTAGGGTTTCTCTAGCTTCCGGAATATTCTATTCTAGTCAGAGGTTACACATGGAGGTTAATACCTCCTGCAGTTATCAACATATGTGAGGTGACAGTGGCGCCTTCCCTAGTTACCTTTTAACTGGATGGTTTTGAGTGTTAACAAGATGCATGCTTGGATTTTGTTGTGTAGAATCTGTTGCCTCAGGATTCACACCCAAATTCTGCTGTGGAGAATCTTCTGCCTCATGATTCATGCACAGATTCTGCAGTCTTGGGATGTGAACCAAGATTCTGCCTCTCCCAGAATTTGTTATCTCAAGATTTGAGACCAACTTCAGCTGGGGAAATCATGCCCGTCATCTTCCTAAATTTACACTTAGGCTTGAATTTTGTGCGACACCTCAAATATTGTGTCGCAACTATTTTGAAATATGTGCCAGCACTTTCCAGCTATTTCCTTGGAAATTTTACTCCAATGTTGTCGCAACTATTTTGAATCTGTGCCAGCACTTTCCAGTTATTTCCTCGGAAATTTTACTCCAATGTGTACCATGTTCCTGGCCTCATATCGTTTTATGCAATCTGGGAATGCTCTAGTTTCTTCACCACGAGTCTCGGATGTGTCCTCTTGACTGCATGTCCCTGATACCATATAAAAAATTTCAACACAATATTAGCAATTTCAAACCAGCAATAGAGAGAGAATTATTCAATAGTATTCCAAAAAATGGGTCATTTGTGTGGCCTCAATGAGAGTCACTGTTTAACATATTCCTCAACATCATTTATATAGCTGAGTGACTCTTCATTTCATATTCCCCAACATCTAATTATTAGATATGACTTGATCAATATTAAGTCATGACTACTTAACTTGATGAGATAACTTTATGATGGAATAAAGTTCCTAAGGTAAACTCCTAAGTTACAAAGTATGGCCATTATTAAATATCCACTTCATCAAAGTCCTTGTTACTTGTTTTTTCATATGTTTGTGCAAATATTAAATGATAAAAAACATGCAGAACTGCTATCCTAGTCAAGAAGAATTATACATTAAATTTCTATGGAATAGTGGTGAGAGTTCAGGTGCTCACAGTTATGATATAAGCGTGTAGGATGCTTTGGTTCAGTAAAACAGAAAGTTAGCCGATTCTCTTCTACTCAATTTCCATATTTTCTTTACTAACAAAAAGTAGGATAAGTATGCAGCAAATATGTTTCAGTGTTTTCTAACCAAAACAAAGTTCTTGAATCAACATCTGTGTGCATGCATATGGGTTTTCATTCTTAGTTGAACTAAATTCTAAAGTTAACATGTTATAGTTGCAATCAAGTGCAGTTTATTGTTGCTAGCTAGTACATCTTTGCAAAAGTGATGGTTGAATGCAATAATGTTTACGATTTAGTATTTTTTCCTGTTATTTTGGTTAGCAAGTGTTACGGATTCAATTGTTTCCTGTTCTATATTTTCATGGCTGTTAATTGTTTTGTATATTTCTACCCAGGTACGTAATGAAGGGGAAAGCAAAGATGGATCAAGCAGTGAATACTATGACCAAATTTGTAATGTTCGCTTGCCACGAGGACTTAATCCACATACTGTTCCACCAGAAGAGCTGGCAGCATCATTGGGGTAGGGCAGTTTAATCTTGTTTCCTCGTTGAGATGTTTCATTTTAACTGATTTGCTTGAAGCTTCATTGTAGGTCCTGATTCTCACTTCTTATTAGCTGCTTGGACTCTGGAGCAGATGTGTCATTCTTGTTGGCATATTATTGCCCACCTTGTGTGCTACTGGGCCTACTAAGCTGACCTATGACAGTCCCTTTCCTTTCCTTATCTAACGATTTCAATTTCAATTTTGTGTAAATGTGTCAATAGTGCCCTCTGACTTTGCCTGGCTGAGAGTGGGCTGAACTATCGTTAACTGTGCCTATCTCTGTAGCTCTGATATCATATTAGAATTCAGCATACACAATTGCAGATTCACAACAGCAAATTGGAAGTTAGAACATTTCAAACTGATTGATTCATATTCCAAAAAGTCGTTTTACATAGCTTCATGCTGGGAGAGGCCATTCACATCATATTTCTATATTCAAAGTTCAAACATAAAAAATGACCAATCTAATTTCAATTCATCACAACTTGACATTATTACAAAAACAGATTTCCTAACTTAATCTCCTAAATTGCAATATATGACCATTAAATATTTTCTTTATAAGGTAATGTTGTTTATTTCGTCTTTTCTTCTGGGTTGAATGTGCATACCATTATGGTTCTGGTTATTCTGAGTATGTTCTTCTTGGATTAGCTAAGGTTCTGGTCCACGTGAGCACTTATACACCACACATAAGCCCAACAATACCACTAGCTATATAAATATATGATGATGTAGGGCTTGATGATCTTGGCATGTAGTGTGTTAATATGAATGGGCTTGGCCCTAATCTACTTTCCCAGTCTTATATGTGAAGAAAAGTTTTGTTTTTCGACTTGTATTATCAGTTATGTATTAACTTTTATTCTGTTTGAATGATGATATACATCAATATTGATGGTTATAAATTTTTGTAATATCTCTCCCCCTGATCTATCTATCTATCTAATTGTGTGTCCGTCTGCCTGCCTCTCTCTCTATATTGATATAGATATGATATCCCTGTTTATGGTGGAATACATCTTTTATAATTGATAGATTGCTTGGAATTTGTCACTTGTCAAGACTATCACAGTAATATGAAGCCTATTTTATTCTGTATGTAATTTATATGTTTTTGATAGATTGAAGTTGGCATTCAGGTATATGGTGCAGCTTTTGAACCTTGTAGTCCGTTACCTCTATGCTCCACTGCTTCTTAATTCTGTATTTGCAGTAAGTTTTAATGTTTACTTTATCTAAATGAAGTATCAAACATAACAATGCTAGATAAAAATACATGTCAGCGGTGTCGCTCTTGACAGTAGCTTATATCAGAAAATTACTGTACTTTGCATTCATTTTCCTCACACTTCTGCCATCATGATTGTGGTAAGTTTTGCTTTCAGGCTTCATGTTCACGCGTATGGCAAAGAGCTTCATACTGGGATGCTCGGCCAGCTTCTCAAAGGTATTAACTTTTATGCAAACAGAAAGATAATGTCACTTTAATAAAATGACCAAATAACATTCGTACATGTTTTTCTGCAGCAAGGAGCATCCTCTTTTTATTCCAAGGCAAAACTACTCTACTGGCAGTGAAGAAAGTTCTTGGTCTGACAACAGTTCAATGGATTTTGGTGTTGCATCTATGGAGTCGCCCAGAATGCCTCATTTAGATAGAGCTGGTAGTAGCAGCTTTGATTATGGCAGCAGCTCTGCCCATTCATCTGAGGTAGATAAGGACCTGCAGAAAGGGATACATCTTTTAAAAAAAAGTGTGGCATGTGTCACAGCATATTGTTTCAATTCATTTTCAATTCCTTCACCGACTGAGCTGTCCACATTCGAAGCATTTGAAAGGATGTTGACTTTTATGTATTCAAAAGATGCACGGACTATGCTGTCTTCCAAAGAAGCTAAGTTAAGGTGAGTGTTCTGATCTCTGTGTTGCTGAAATTGGGCTCCTCATTCCGTGATCCTTTTTTTGTTTTTATTAGTAGCGTTGTTGTCATTATATGTTTATATCACGTGGTTTGTTGCGAGGGAAAAAGGTTTTTTTTTTCTTATGTTGAATATGTAAGGCATAGGATGTTACTTCTTTTGCCACTATTTTCTTCTATTTAGTGGAAAAAATATCATAAGACACTTCTAGGTTAATGCAAACTTGATGCCTTGATACAAGATGGCCTATAGAATTGAAGTCAACATGGCTTAGGCCAGGGCATTCATTTTATTCAAATTGTATAGAATAAGGCTATTGGATAATTGATTTAATATTTTCGCTGTAGTATAGTATATGGCAGTTCAGCCTACTAATGTTATAGAAATTATGAATTTCTTTGTGCGACCCTGTTGGTATTGGATTTTGTTCACTGTTAATTTTGTCAGTTGAAGGACTGTCTTGCCACGTTTAATTGGGACATTATTCGGGTTTAGGTGCCATAAGACCTGACAAGATGTTCAATTATCTGTTTTACAAAATTTCAACATCCAGCAGAGTTTTGGACCTTGGTCATTTATTGGTTATGCACTTGGCTTATCTATTTTAGTCCTTGACTCTAATTTTATTTTCCCTTTTTTCCCTTCCATTTTGAGATCATGATGAGGTTCTACTTTCATTGTTTGTGGCTGACTTAGAGGGTTGCGTCCTCTTTTTTTGGGTTAAGATAACAAGGATATTTATTATTAATATAGCTAATCTACAAAGGCCACTCTCAAGAAGATAATATAGCTAATTTACAAAGGGCCACTGCCACTCTTGAGGGGATGTTATAAGACAGGTTCTTGTGGTGGACATTGCCGTTCTTGGCTTTGATGACAATAGTGACTGATCCTCCTTTCTTACAACCCATCTTTCTTCCACTTGTGTTCGTATCTATAACTGTATTTGATATATAGGGCTTTCTTTTTTTCTTCTTCTTCTCTTAGATTTAGGTTTTATTTTGTTCTTTTGGAAGATGACTTTTGCACTATCCTGATTGCCATTTTGATATGTTGTACTTTACAGTGCTTTTGACCTATTTTGGTTATCAGTGGACATTAATTTAATTTAATTTCATTTCTATTAGAGAGGTCTATCTCTAATATCACTCAAATTTAGCATTGAAGGGGAGTATTAATGTAGATCAAAATCTCAACATAGGGATATGCCACTGTAGTAAGATAGCTTGCAACATCATATTGATATCAGACACAAGTGAAATACAATGCATAAGAAATGACAACGAATTTGCGATTGATGTTAGTACCAGATTTACAGTGCTTTTGACCTATTTTTGTTATCAGTGGACATTAACTTAATTTAATTTAATTTTTATTAGAGAGTTCTGTCTCTAATATCACTCAAATTTAGCATTGAAGGGGAGTATTAATGTAGAAAAAAATCTCAACATAAGGATATGCCACTGCAGTAAGATAGCTTGCAACATCATATGGATATCATATGGAGTATTAATATAGAACAAAATCTCAACATAGGGATATGCCACTGCAGTAAGATAGCTTGCAACATCATATGGATATCAGACACAAGTGAAATACAATGCATAAGAAATGACAACGAATTCGCCATTGATGTTAGTACTAGATTGAGAGAGGATGCTATCTCACATCATTTCCTGGATTTGCATCCCTAAGGTAGCTTTTGGATTGACGAAGCTTTTGGTTTGGGCAATGCTTTATAAACCATCTCTCTCACAATTGTTATGCATGTTGGATTATTGACAACACACATCCAACACACAATTAAGAGGGGATTAAAAAATCTTTTATTTGAATTCCATGCATATTGAAATTTGAAACCTTGTGATATCCTCCTAATTGTATTTCAATAGAGAGGAAATTCTATGTAGGGGTAGATAGCTAAGTACCATTATTCAAAACAAAATCTCCTACCAACCTTGCACGAAACTATCAAGGTCCCAGATTCATTCGACCAATTTTTGGAAGTCCTTTTGCATGCCCTGGAGCTAAAGCTCAAACATATTTTATACCATGTTTAGTGGCTATGCATTTTATTACCCTCAAGATGGTCACTATGATGTATTTTGTTTTATTGTCTAATTTGTCTTTTAGTAATGTACATGTGTGACATTGATATTATTACTTTATCACTTTGAGTGGATTGTAAGTCACGTGGTCATCATTATGAAGATGCCATTCAGAGGTCCTTGTTATCAGGTCCTTTTATGTTGAGTGAATGTTCACATTCCTAAATTGTTGTGTTTGTAAGACTTCTATGCAAGGCTCACACATCTTGAATTGAGTTATCGTCACAAAGTGGAGGCAATACATAATATTGTTTCCTAATTAATAGTCTAATTGCCATTTTTCCAAACTTTGAACTTTTGGTGGATTCATGTTTAAAATTTGGCGTTGTTGGGTCAGAGTTTGATAAGGGGGAACCCAAGTTGGCGATGGAAGATACAACATTTGATACCGTTGGTAGTGTAAGGGACATTAATAGCTTGGTTGGTATTGAAAAACTCAACATTTAGTGTTGTTGTCAATTTGGATATATAAACTTTGAGGTGAATTTGAACTGAGATTCTTATACATTATAAACTCTGTCGTGCATTGTGTTGCCGTCCTAATACACACTTGCAAACGTGAGCTAAGTCCGGCTCATTTAGTGTGTCCTTAGAGGCACAATGCCTAGGTTCATAGCCCACGCTGTCACTTTGACTGGAACCTCTTCCGTCTAGGCTTACTCCTAGGGAAGCCAAGGGGTGTAGAGTCTAGACCCTAGTTTCTAGATAAGATTTAGAGTTTAAGTTCTAGGAGTTGTTTTAATTTGTTAAGGTTAGAGGGGATCTATCCTACGATGCTAAGGCAGCAATGCAAGATGCAAGGTTAGTATGTTAAGCAAGCCCTTTCCCTAAGTCAACTAAGACTAGTGCCTAAGGTTGGGCAAGGGGTCAACTAGATGTTAGGGTGTTTCGTTACAACAGATTACAAAAGAATTAAAGAATAGTTAACCCACAAAATGTTAGATACAATTACTTACAATAAAGAATATTAAAGATACAATAATACAGTACAACAAGCTAACCACGTTTTGTTTAGATGTGAAGGAATTAAAGAATATCAAGGAAAGAGCATCAACAACACATCAAGCCCAAGCATGCCTCAATAACACTTACTCTATTGGACTGCTCCTCAATGGCAACATCAACAATTACAAATCAAAGGAAACTTAGAAGATCAAGAAGCTTTAGATGCAAGTGTTCCACAATGATCAAATCACTTAGTTGATTTTACCCACAAAGTATTACTTGCGTTATGAGATCGAAAGATTGAGTTACAAGTATTAAACCTTAAGATGTATTAGATTAAGCCAAGGTTTGATTACTAAGTGAGTTAAAGGTTTCTTAAGATTTAAAAGATTTTAATTACCCTTATTAAGTGATTCACCAAAAACCTCCTCCCCTGATTGCCAAATGGCTGCTGGATGCTCAAGCAGTGAGGCAACGAGGCCTACCCTAGCTGTCACAGTCAACCCGAAATATTGAGTTTTTACGGAAAGGACACTCCTTCGTGCCGTGAGACCGTCCCCGGCCTATCACCTTCCATTGCCCTCCTCAATCCCCATTTTAGATGGTGAAGATGGTGGTTTAGAGTGCCCTATTAAGTCTATTAAGTGTGTATATCAATTAGGTAGACTTTTAGGTGTGTTCTTAAGTGTTTTGACGATTGTAAGATGCCTTAAAAGTGTGATTTATTGCCAAGGCCGAAACTCACTTCAGCTTTTTAAGTGTGTTACTTAAGCTTAAAAATGAAAAGCACTAACACATGTACGATATTGAAAAAGAGCTGAAATAAAGATTTAATGTGTTGCCATGATTAAAACATAAACATGAAATAGCTTGTTAAAGAATACTAGAGCACAAAGCAAGAACAACTTGCCCAAATAAAAGATCAAGACTATCACACTTATCTTATGTTTGTTAAGAGTACCAAGATTAAAGCATTAAGTGTGAAAAAGGAAAATGAAGATTTAAGCATGTGCCTACACTATCAACTTATCCAACAAGCATCAACTTCAAGAGTGTTGGCAAATGGCCTTAAGATATTAAAGCATGGAAAGGGAAAACCATTCACTAGACTATTGAAGCATTAAGCATTTACGGTGTTAGATTTAAGCATGTAAGAAAGAGATAAATTTAAATATGGCTTAAGCATGCAAGTAAATCCAACTAAGTTGGTTATGCCCAATAGGCTTAAACTAAGGATTAGTATGTGTGAGATCTAGATCTAGAACATTTTAATCCAATAAAGCATAAAAGATCAACAACACATATTAAACCCTAGCCTTACAATTTGGGGTATTTCTCTCCCAAAAGGTAGGCAATTATTAAACTTATTAAGCTTAGAAACAACTTGGAAAGAGGGAAAGATAAGCAAGAAAGGACAAGCTAAGGAAACAAGCAAGCAACTCAACAAGACAANTTTGACCAAAAGTCAACCTTTGACTTTGATTTTGACCAAGAACTCAAACTTGACGTTTTTGCTCGCTGAGGGCACTAGAGGGTGCGGTAGGGTAGGGTGCACTAGATTATCCAAAAATTAGGTCCAATGCTTCACTTAAAGTGCCCAAAGAATTAGATTAGGGTTTGTTGTAGCTGCAAAATCAGAAACCCTAGTTTGAGCTGCAACTGGTGCTACCACGAGATTGACAAAGAACTCCCGCTCTACCTTCCAGCGGTTAGATTGTTCTGAAGGTAGTGTGGGCTCATAACCTGTTAAAATATTCGATGTGCTCATTTCACCATAGACAATCTCACAATATTGTCACCCAACCATAGGCACGCAACCACCCCCGAGCACTGTAACCTTTGACAGATAGAATGATTTTGGAAGCAGTACCAGACCCAATAGATAACCAAGAGAGAGCACACCTTTCTCTCAAAGATAGCGTACCAAGCAGAAAGTCCCAAAACCATAAACCAAGACCAATACTCAGCTGCAGTCGTTGCAGCTGCACTCCTCCTCTAGACTTACACACCACTTATCTTTTGTGAGCTTGTGAGTGAGTGTGTCTACAAATGAGCTCAAACGCCATCTATTTATAGTGCTCCTTATCACTTGTCTAGGCCGACTTCTCCTTTTAGAGGATAATACTTTAATATTAATTGTTTCATTGAGCCGACTTGTCTTCTAGGGTTTCTACACATCTGTTTAGGGTTTCTCTAGCTTCCGGAATATTCTATTCTAGTCAGAGGTTACACATGGAGGTTAATACCTCCTGCAGTTATCAACATATGTGAGGTGACAGTGGCGCCTTCCCTAGTTACCTTTTAACTGGATGGTTTTGAGTGTTAACAAGATGCATGCTTGGATTTTGTTGTGTAGAATCTGTTGCCTCAGGATTCACACCCAAATTCTGCTGTGGAGAATCTTCTGCCTCATGATTCATGCACAGATTCTGCAGTCTTGGGATGTGAACCAAGATTCTGCCTCTCCCAGAATTTGTTATCTCAAGATTTGAGACCAACTTCAGCTGGGGAAATCATGCCCGTCATCTTCCTAAATTTACACTTAGGCTTGAATTTTGTGCGACACCTCAAATATTGTGTCGCAACTATTTTGAAATATGTGCCAGCACTTTCCAGCTATTTCCTTGGAAATTTTACTCCAATGTTGTCGCAACTATTTTGAATCTGTGCCAGCACTTTCCAGTTATTTCCTCGGAAATTTTACTCCAATGTGTACCATGTTCCTGGCCTCATATCGTTTTATGCAATCTGGGAATGCTCTAGTTTCTTCACCACGAGTCTCGGATGTGTCCTCTTGACTGCATGTCCCTGATACCATATAAAAAATTTCAACACAATATTAGCAATTTCAAACCAGCAATAGAGAGAGAATTATTCAATAGTATTCCAAAAAATGGGTCATTTGTGTGGCCTCAATGAGAGTCACTGTTTAACATATTCCTCAACATCATTTATATAGCTGAGTGACTCTTCATTTCATATTCCCCAACATCTAATTATTAGATATGACTTGATCAATATTAAGTCATGACTACTTAACTTGATGAGATAACTTTATGATGGAATAAAGTTCCTAAGGTAAACTCCTAAGTTACAAAGTATGGCCATTATTAAATATCCACTTCATCAAAGTCCTTGTTACTTGTTTTTTCATATGTTTGTGCAAATATTAAATGATAAAAAACATGCAGAACTGCTATCCTAGTCAAGAAGAATTATACATTAAATTTCTATGGAATAGTGGTGAGAGTTCAGGTGCTCACAGTTATGATATAAGCGTGTAGGATGCTTTGGTTCAGTAAAACAGAAAGTTAGCCGATTCTCTTCTACTCAATTTCCATATTTTCTTTACTAACAAAAAGTAGGATAAGTATGCAGCAAATATGTTTCAGTGTTTTCTAACCAAAACAAAGTTCTTGAATCAACATCTGTGTGCATGCATATGGGTTTTCATTCTTAGTTGAACTAAATTCTAAAGTTAACATGTTATAGTTGCAATCAAGTGCAGTTTATTGTTGCTAGCTAGTACATCTTTGCAAAAGTGATGGTTGAATGCAATAATGTTTACGATTTAGTATTTTTTCCTGTTATTTTGGTTAGCAAGTGTTACGGATTCAATTGTTTCCTGTTCTATATTTTCATGGCTGTTAATTGTTTTGTATATTTCTACCCAGGTACGTAATGAAGGGGAAAGCAAAGATGGATCAAGCAGTGAATACTATGACCAAATTTGTAATGTTCGCTTGCCACGAGGACTTAATCCACATACTGTTCCACCAGAAGAGCTGGCAGCATCATTGGGGTAGGGCAGTTTAATCTTGTTTCCTCGTTGAGATGTTTCATTTTAACTGATTTGCTTGAAGCTTCATTGTAGGTCCTGATTCTCACTTCTTATTAGCTGCTTGGACTCTGGAGCAGATGTGTCATTCTTGTTGGCATATTATTGCCCACCTTGTGTGCTACTGGGCCTACTAAGCTGACCTATGACAGTCCCTTTCCTTTCCTTATCTAACGATTTCAATTTCAATTTTGTGTAAATGTGTCAATAGTGCCCTCTGACTTTGCCTGGCTGAGAGTGGGCTGAACTATCGTTAACTGTGCCTATCTCTGTAGCTCTGATATCATATTAGAATTCAGCATACACAATTGCAGATTCACAACAGCAAATTGGAAGTTAGAACATTTCAAACTGATTGATTCATATTCCAAAAAGTCGTTTTACATAGCTTCATGCTGGGAGAGGCCATTCACATCATATTTCTATATTCAAAGTTCAAACATAAAAAATGACCAATCTAATTTCAATTCATCACAACTTGACATTATTACAAAAACAGATTTCCTAACTTAATCTCCTAAATTGCAATATATGACCATTAAATATTTTCTTTATAAGGTAATGTTGTTTATTTCGTCTTTTCTTCTGGGTTGAATGTGCATACCATTATGGTTCTGGTTATTCTGAGTATGTTCTTCTTGGATTAGCTAAGGTTCTGGTCCACGTGAGCACTTATACACCACACATAAGCCCAACAATACCACTAGCTATATAAATATATGATGATGTAGGGCTTGATGATCTTGGCATGTAGTGTGTTAATATGAATGGGCTTGGCCCTAATCTACTTTCCCAGTCTTATATGTGAAGAAAAGTTTTGTTTTTCGACTTGTATTATCAGTTATGTATTAACTTTTATTCTGTTTGAATGATGATATACATCAATATTGATGGTTATAAATTTTTGTAATATCTCTCCCCCTGATCTATCTATCTATCTAATTGTGTGTCCGTCTGCCTGCCTCTCTCTCTATATTGATATAGATATGATATCCCTGTTTATGGTGGAATACATCTTTTATAATTGATAGATTGCTTGGAATTTGTCACTTGTCAAGACTATCACAGTAATATGAAGCCTATTTTATTCTGTATGTAATTTATATGTTTTTGATAGATTGAAGTTGGCATTCAGGTATATGGTGCAGCTTTTGAACCTTGTAGTCCGTTACCTCTATGCTCCACTGCTTCTTAATTCTGTATTTGCAGTAAGTTTTAATGTTTACTTTATCTAAATGAAGTATCAAACATAACAATGCTAGATAAAAATACATGTCAGCGGTGTCGCTCTTGACAGTAGCTTATATCAGAAAATTACTGTACTTTGCATTCATTTTCCTCACACTTCTGCCATCATGATTGTGGTAAGTTTTGCTTTCAGGCTTCATGTTCACGCGTATGGCAAAGAGCTTCATACTGGGATGCTCGGCCAGCTTCTCAAAGGTATTAACTTTTATGCAAACAGAAAGATAATGTCACTTTAATAAAATGACCAAATAACATTCGTACATGTTTTTCTGCAGCAAGGAGCATCCTCTTTTTATTCCAAGGCAAAACTACTCTACTGGCAGTGAAGAAAGTTCTTGGTCTGACAACAGTTCAATGGATTTTGGTGTTGCATCTATGGAGTCGCCCAGAATGCCTCATTTAGATAGAGCTGGTAGTAGCAGCTTTGATTATGGCAGCAGCTCTGCCCATTCATCTGAGGTAGATAAGGACCTGCAGAAAGGGATACATCTTTTAAAAAAAAGTGTGGCATGTGTCACAGCATATTGTTTCAATTCATTTTCAATTCCTTCACCGACTGAGCTGTCCACATTCGAAGCATTTGAAAGGATGTTGACTTTTATGTATTCAAAAGATGCACGGACTATGCTGTCTTCCAAAGAAGCTAAGTTAAGGTGAGTGTTCTGATCTCTGTGTTGCTGAAATTGGGCTCCTCATTCCGTGATCCTTTTTTTGTTTTTATTAGTAGCGTTGTTGTCATTATATGTTTATATCACGTGGTTTGTTGCGAGGGAAAAAGGTTTTTTTTTTCTTATGTTGAATATGTAAGGCATAGGATGTTACTTCTTTTGCCACTATTTTCTTCTATTTAGTGGAAAAAATATCATAAGACACTTCTAGGTTAATGCAAACTTGATGCCTTGATACAAGATGGCCTATAGAATTGAAGTCAACATGGCTTAGGCCAGGGCATTCATTTTATTCAAATTGTATAGAATAAGGCTATTGGATAATTGATTTAATATTTTCGCTGTAGTATAGTATATGGCAGTTCAGCCTACTAATGTTATAGAAATTATGAATTTCTTTGTGCGACCCTGTTGGTATTGGATTTTGTTCACTGTTAATTTTGTCAGTTGAAGGACTGTCTTGCCACGTTTAATTGGGACATTATTCGGGTTTAGGTGCCATAAGACCTGACAAGATGTTCAATTATCTGTTTTACAAAATTTCAACATCCAGCAGAGTTTTGGACCTTGGTCATTTATTGGTTATGCACTTGGCTTATCTATTTTAGTCCTTGACTCTAATTTTATTTTCCCTTTTTTCCCTTCCATTTTGAGATCATGATGAGGTTCTACTTTCATTGTTTGTGGCTGACTTAGAGGGTTGCGTCCTCTTTTTTTGGGTTAAGATAACAAGGATATTTATTATTAATATAGCTAATCTACAAAGGCCACTCTCAAGAAGATAATATAGCTAATTTACAAAGGGCCACTGCCACTCTTGAGGGGATGTTATAAGACAGGTTCTTGTGGTGGACATTGCCGTTCTTGGCTTTGATGACAATAGTGACTGATCCTCCTTTCTTACAACCCATCTTTCTTCCACTTGTGTTCGTATCTATAACTGTATTTGATATATAGGGCTTTCTTTTTTTCTTCTTCTTCTCTTAGATTTAGGTTTTATTTTGTTCTTTTGGAAGATGACTTTTGCACTATCCTGATTGCCATTTTGATATGTTGTACTTTACAGTGCTTTTGACCTATTTTGGTTATCAGTGGACATTAATTTAATTTAATTTCATTTCTATTAGAGAGGTCTATCTCTAATATCACTCAAATTTAGCATTGAAGGGGAGTATTAATGTAGATCAAAATCTCAACATAGGGATATGCCACTGTAGTAAGATAGCTTGCAACATCATATTGATATCAGACACAAGTGAAATACAATGCATAAGAAATGACAACGAATTTGCGATTGATGTTAGTACCAGATTTACAGTGCTTTTGACCTATTTTTGTTATCAGTGGACATTAACTTAATTTAATTTAATTTTTATTAGAGAGTTCTGTCTCTAATATCACTCAAATTTAGCATTGAAGGGGAGTATTAATGTAGAAAAAAATCTCAACATAAGGATATGCCACTGCAGTAAGATAGCTTGCAACATCATATGGATATCATATGGAGTATTAATATAGAACAAAATCTCAACATAGGGATATGCCACTGCAGTAAGATAGCTTGCAACATCATATGGATATCAGACACAAGTGAAATACAATGCATAAGAAATGACAACGAATTCGCCATTGATGTTAGTACTAGATTGAGAGAGGATGCTATCTCACATCATTTCCTGGATTTGCATCCCTAAGGTAGCTTTTGGATTGACGAAGCTTTTGGTTTGGGCAATGCTTTATAAACCATCTCTCTCACAATTGTTATGCATGTTGGATTATTGACAACACACATCCAACACACAATTAAGAGGGGATTAAAAAATCTTTTATTTGAATTCCATGCATATTGAAATTTGAAACCTTGTGATATCCTCCTAATTGTATTTCAATAGAGAGGAAATTCTATGTAGGGGTAGATAGCTAAGTACCATTATTCAAAACAAAATCTCCTACCAACCTTGCACGAAACTATCAAGGTCCCAGATTCATTCGACCAATTTTTGGAAGTCCTTTTGCATGCCCTGGAGCTAAAGCTCAAACATATTTTATACCATGTTTAGTGGCTATGCATTTTATTACCCTCAAGATGGTCACTATGATGTATTTTGTTTTATTGTCTAATTTGTCTTTTAGTAATGTACATGTGTGACATTGATATTATTACTTTATCACTTTGAGTGGATTGTAAGTCACGTGGTCATCATTATGAAGATGCCATTCAGAGGTCCTTGTTATCAGGTCCTTTTATGTTGAGTGAATGTTCACATTCCTAAATTGTTGTGTTTGTAAGACTTCTATGCAAGGCTCACACATCTTGAATTGAGTTATCGTCACAAAGTGGAGGCAATACATAATATTGTTTCCTAATTAATAGTCTAATTGCCATTTTTCCAAACTTTGAACTTTTGGTGGATTCATGTTTAAAATTTGGCGTTGTTGGGTCAGAGTTTGATAAGGGGGAACCCAAGTTGGCGATGGAAGATACAACATTTGATACCGTTGGTAGTGTAAGGGACATTAATAGCTTGGTTGGTATTGAAAAACTCAACATTTAGTGTTGTTGTCAATTTGGATATATAAACTTTGAGGTGAATTTGAACTGAGATTCTTATACATTATAAACTCTGTCGTGCATTGTGTTGCCGTCCTAATACACACTTGCAAACGTGAGCTAAGTCCGGCTCATTTAGTGTGTCCTTAGAGGCACAATGCCTAGGTTCATAGCCCACGCTGTCACTTTGACTGGAACCTCTTCCGTCTAGGCTTACTCCTAGGGAAGCCAAGGGGTGTAGAGTCTAGACCCTAGTTTCTAGATAAGATTTAGAGTTTAAGTTCTAGGAGTTGTTTTAATTTGTTAAGGTTAGAGGGGATCTATCCTACGATGCTAAGGCAGCAATGCAAGATGCAAGGTTAGTATGTTAAGCAAGCCCTTTCCCTAAGTCAACTAAGACTAGTGCCTAAGGTTGGGCAAGGGGTCAACTAGATGTTAGGGTGTTTCGTTACAACAGATTACAAAAGAATTAAAGAATAGTTAACCCACAAAATGTTAGATACAATTACTTACAATAAAGAATATTAAAGATACAATAATACAGTACAACAAGCTAACCACGTTTTGTTTAGATGTGCAGGAATTAAAGAATATCAAGGAAAGAGCATCAACAACACATCAAGCCCAAGCATGCCTCAATAACACTTACTCTATTGGACTGCTCCTCAATGGCAACATCAGCAATTACAAATCAAAGGAAACTTAGAAGATCAAGAAGCTTTAGATGCAAGTGTTCCACAATGATCAAATCACTTAGTTGATTTTACCCACAAAGTATTACTTGCGTTATGAGATCTAAAGATTGAGTTACAAGTATTAAACCTTAAGATGTATTAGATTAAGCCAAGGTTTGATTACTAAGTGAGTAAAAGGTTTCTTAAGATTTAAAAGATTTTAATTACCCTTATTAAGTGATTCACCGAAAACCTCCTCCCCTGATTGCCAAATGGCTGCTGGATGCTCAAGCAGTAAGGCAACGAGGCCTACCCTAGCTGTCACAGTCAACTCGAAATATTGAGTTTTTACGGAAAGGACACTCCTTCGTGCCGTGAGACCGTCCCCGGCCTATCACCTTCCGTTGCCCTCCTCAATCCCCGTTTTAGATGGTGAAAATGGTGGTTTAGAGTGCCCTATTAAGTCTATTAAGTGTGTATATCAATTAGGTAGACTTTTAGGTGTGTTCTTAAGTGTTTTGACGATTGTAAGATGCCTTAAAAGTGTGATTTATTGCCAAGGCCGAAACTCACTTCAGCTTTTTAAGTGTGTTACTTAAGCTTAAAAATGAAAAGCACTAACACATGTACGATATTGAAAAAGAGCTGAAATAAAGATTTAATGTGTTGCCATGATTAAAACATAAACATGAAATAGCTTGTTAAAGAATACTAGAGCACAAAGCAAGAACAACTTGCCCAAATAAAAGATCAAGACTATCACACTTATCTTATGTTTGTTAAGAGTACCAAGATTAAAGCATTAAGTGTGAAAAAGGAAAATGAAGATTTAAGCATGTGCCTACACTATCAACTTATCCAACAAGCATCAACTTCAAGAGTGTTGGCAAATGGCCTTAAGATATTAAAGCATGGAAAGGGAAAACCATTCACTAGACTATTGAAGCATTAAGCATTTACGGTGTTAGATTTAAGCATGTAAGAAAGAGATAAATTTAAATATGGCTTAAGCATGCAAGTAAATCCAACTAAGTTGGTTATGCCCAATAGGCTTAAACTAAGGATTAGTATGTGTGAGATCTAGATCTAGAACATTTTAATCCAATAAAGCATAAAAGATCAACAACACATATTAAACCCTAGCCTTACAATTTGGGGTATTTCTCTCCCAAAAGGTAGGCAATTATTAAACTTATTAAGCTTAGAAACAACTTGGAAAGAGGGAAAGATAAGCAAGAAAGGACAAGCTAAGGAAACAAGCAAGCAACTCAACAAGACAATCCACTAACCCCCACGTCCTAGGTTTGGAAAATGCCCAACATCAATCAAACCCCACGTCCTAGCTCAAGGCAATGCCAAAAATTGGAAGAAAGAAAAGATTTGCAATTACCCTAAGCTACCCAAGGCTCAAACGTGGGAGGAGGCCGTACCACTCCTTCTCCCAAGCAAATGAGCCATTAAATCAACAAGAAAACAAGTAGATCTATGCACAAGAAGCCCTAAAACTTGAAGAAAAAGGTTGAGAAATAGCTACCACTTGTATGAGGGCCGTGGAATGTTGTGTGAATGTTTTTGAGTAGCCAAACCCCTCTCAACCAGATCTAAACCTGCGAAAACCAGCTATGCTTGCTGGAAATGCTACACACAACAAGCAAAGTGAAGAAAAACTTTTGCTTTTTAGGGCAAAATTTTTTCACAAGAATTTTGATGAAAAACTTGGATTTAGATGACCAATCTTACTAAGTTAAACTAGCTGAAATATTTATGAAGTGAACAGCAATAAGTAGAAGAGTAAGGGTTGAGAAATATGGAGTTTGTGTGTGTGTCAAGGGAGGACTCTTCCTTGAGGCATTCCCAATGAAACCCTTGAAGCTAAACCTGCAAGTCTTGACAAGTGATATGCATACAAAAGATAATATATTGGATATGCTAATAAGACGACACTTCAACCCTATCTAGCACATCAATATATATAGATCTACAAGAACATGCATTGTTAGATCTACCCAAGTAACACTTTACCTAAGATCAAAGATATGCAATCACTATATCAAATCAAAATGAATTTACCTCACATGTAGCAAGAACAAGAACATGCATTGCTCTTCCAATGATCCTCCAAAGTTTCTCCTTTATTATTACTCAAGAAATAGATCTTGGAGAAAACTTACTCCAAAACCCTAAGAGCCAAAGAATGGAATGATGGAACAAAAGAGAGAGAGAGTGGAAAATCAAGTAGCATAACAATAGCTGAAGATATGGTAATCAAAAGAGTGAGGGGAGGGTTCCTTTTATACTTGGAGAGGCAAACTCACCCCTCTTGGATCTATGCCAAGTGTCCATCACCAAGCACAAGAGGAGATCCCAAGGCTAGGGTGCACCATCTAGGGTTTGAGAAGTAGATCTAGGGTGTAGATGAGTGTGGAGATGTTGGGATCAAGCAAAAGTGTAGTGGGAGGCTTATGGGATGCATGCCAAGGGAGAGGAAGAGGCCCCAACTCACAAAAACGAATTTTCTAGAAGATCCAAGTGAGGGGGGGGCGTAACTCTCCTTGGAGGGCATAACTTTTGGGGATGAGGAGAGGAAATGAGGGCAATGAATGAGGTAAAGGGAGTGGGGTTAGGCTAGGGAATGACNGCGCAACTCTCCTTGGAGGGCGTAACTTTTGGGGATGAGGAGAGGAAATGAGGGCAATGAATGAGGTAAAGGGAGTGGGGTTAGGCTAGGGAATGACGTGGGGGTGAGGGAAAGCACACAAAACAAGAAAGGCATCCCCATCCCCTTCTAGAAACAAGCCACCACGTTTTTCCATTAAGGGGGGCGTCAATTCCCTAGGGGGACGTGAGGGTTGAGTAAGGGGATGAGGGGTCTAGAAAAGGTTAGAAAAGTTTGGGATGGGTAGGAAAGGCTTAGGGAGTCTCTCTCTAACTTTATTCCATCTTTTAACATCCTTTTAACTGATTATTACATTTTTACATTTTTGACTTTATCAAGTCTAGCAATTAAAATTGCTGTTTTTGACTGACTGACACTCCTAGTGGACAATCACCTAGCAAAAGTTGTCCAACTGAGCTGAAACTTGGTCTATGGGTGTAGGGGGTTCCTTTCCATTTCTTTTGAGCACAAATACCACTATCAAAAAACCCAAAGACCTAGTTTTTACAATTTTGCTCAAAAATAATTAATTAATTAAATAATTAAATCTCCAAACTTAGGGAAATTTAATTAAAAATTAATTAATTAAAAAAAACTAACTTAGACTTGATGGAATTCCGCGAGACTCTCTAAGATGTCTTGCATGGTCATTTGCATCATTTCCTAACAATAGTTACCAAAAGATAAGCCCATTAGAACGTCGTTCACCACTTTGGAGGAATTATTGCAAGTGTGAGGGAAAAACTCAAGGGAAATTAACAAGGCTGAAAAGTCTAGTTAATAACCCGAGGATAAAAAACCCTTGGTGAAAGGAACTCTCCCAATGAACCGATCCCAAGGTAACTGACCTAACTATGATCCATGCAGACCTATTACATTATTGACCCACATAGGGGTGCGGAAATTCCAGTTACAAAAATAAGTGCTAGGGCTAAAAATGCCCTGTAGAACCAAATAAGTCTTTGACAAATGAGCATCTGATGATGCATCTCTTCATGGCACATGGAGTTGACCCCCTAGTTGGATAGGCGGTCAACACATTGGAATGGAGTTTTTTCAAGGGTTTATACATGTGGAGACGTAGAGTTGACATATGAATGAAGATGGTATTTGAGCTTCATTTTGGTCATTGTTGCTCTCGTTCAAGCCTTGTCGTAAATTAGATACAAAAGTTCCTTTTCTTATTTATTTTCTTTGCTTTCCAATATGATCAATTCACCGCTGATACCAAAACCTTTCAAGGGGAGGCCTCACAAAGTAACCCTAGATAATCTATATGAACATATAGAATCATTAGAAAAACAGAGAGAAGATAGAGAAGCCAAACTTCAAACAAAGTTAGAGGCAATGCTTGATACCAAATTTAGATCCTTAGAAGACAAGATCTAGACCTAGATAGACATTAGAATATTAGGGTTTGAGACTTAGCTACAGAAAATTGAGGTTAGGTTACAAGAAATGGAAAAACAAAGCCAAGAAAAGAAATGATCAACCAAAGAAGGAGAGGTCGAAGAAAATCATAATTTGAGAGACAAGATTAAAGAGCTAGAAGAAAAGGTAGCTAACAATTTGGCCCTAAATAGTTTGGAGAATAAATTGGATATAAAACCCATCAAAGAGGAAATGAATAGGCTAATCAAATTGGATCATGAGCGTAACAAAAGAGCCTTGAACCTCATTATTTTTGGTATAAAAGAACAGAAAGATGAGGACACGCTAGCAATAGTAAAAGAAAAACTAAAAAATAAGTCACAAATTGAAACAACTTACCTCATAGAAGCAAAAGAGTCTGAGCAAAATAATTGAACATAAAAATAGGTTGATTCCTGTCAAGGTAAGCTCTAATGACCATAAATATGGCATACTCGGTAAATCTCTGAGAGCTTAAAAGGGTCAAGAATTTTTATAAATGAAGACCTCATTCCATAAGACCAAGCTAAATTAAGGAAGGAAGTTCAAAAGGTAAAAGAAGTCAGGAAGGAAGGAAAATGGGCAATAATTAGAAATTGAAAAGCTATTATTAGGGATAGAGATCAAAAGGATAATAACAAATAAGAATTGGGGACACTATGGACCCTCTCTTGAAACTTCGTGGCTTTCCATGGCGCAAAGGCCTTATGTTGAGTTGGATCCCGAGTGAAATTGATATTAGTTTTCTAGTTGAAACTTGGGAACATCAAGACTCTAAGGTCCCTAACATAGAAAGATTTGTTTTATGGTTAGCCT
>JZKD02S0244060.1:10287-21216 GCA_000966675.3 Picea glauca | reverse complement strand
TTCCCAGAGGAAGGTGGGTGTATTTCTCTAATGAAATTCAGGCCCCACTACTGGAAAGGTCCATTTGCAATTATAGGTTTCAGGAGAAGGGATAGAAGTTGTTTCTTTCCTACAAACATTTGGCACTGTTCACATGCTCTAACCTAGGCAAACACATCAAAAAATAGTACATGCCAATAGTAACCTACGCTTAGGATCTTTAAGGATGTAGCTTTCCAGTGATGGTGTCCTCCACAAAAACCTTTATGAAAATTGGTCAAAATCTATTTGATTTCTTCCTCATCAACACATTTTAATAGAACTCCATTAGGATCTCTCCAAAATAGTTCTTGATTAACTATGCAATACTTCACAGTTTTGAGTATCAAAGATCTAACCTTAATGTTATAACTCAAAATTCCACTTCTATGCATTTTTGATGTTGGCCTACTCATTCATACATCTACCAACCCTTTTTTATGGAGTTCTTCTCATTTTTTATTTCTTTTGTATGGCATATGCGCCCTTTTGCATATCCAGAGCATGTACATATGCGATTTTCATGCCTAAAATCCCACGTACATACGCTTGTTGCATAACTAAAAGCACACGTGTACTCTAAAAAGTGACAAAAAATATTAAATTTGTGCTTTCTAGAGGAGGTTATGGGATATCTTAGGTTTTACAACCATCTTACCTCTTGTAGCCCTTCTAGAAATGAATTAACCATCATTTTATCATATAAAAAGGGCCCTAGGGGGGTCATTTGGAGATATCAAACTAGAGGCAAGAGAACTCTGCCAAATTTTCTCCCTTGTGTTCCAAGCCTTCTGCATTTTGCTCTGAGTTTCATGCTCAACATTCCCTTCCATCCATCCTCCTTATACCATCCATCATTTTCCATTATATTGGCATGTTGGTGGTGAGGATAGTATATCAAGGATAGTGCACTTAGAGACAAATTAGAGGAACCTAGGTGAGGTTTGTGGAGTGGCGCCAAAAAACCTCAGGTTGTAACTTCCAATTTTGTTATTTATAAAAGAGAAAAGTTCTTGTCCCAGGTCTTTATGTCTATGTGTTTGTGCTTATGAATGTTTTCATTAATAACTATTTCTTTATATAATCTTGATAATTAAGCATATGCTGTCATAGTTTGTTCTGTAGCATTGTTTCAAGACATCTGTGGGAGGATTCATGCAGTCTTGGAATGGACAACAACCAGAAGGGATCAACATTAGTCGTAAGGACTTAAGGTACACATTTATATCTTATTCCTCTTCCCTTAATTATCATAAGGTTGTGTTTGGTTTGGATTAGAATATAATGTTTTCTGTCTTTTAAGGTGTCAAGGCTTTTCCTAGTCACTAGACCCAGATTAGGGGAATTTTCCCCATAGAAAAATTGGCGACTCCATTGGGGATTATCTCTAGGGTATTTTTAGGAGATCTTTGTTTGGATTGAATTCATGTTTGTTGAAGTGTTATGAGTCTTTTTGGGTCTCTGGTCACCTTACAGGTGCTTACCAATTTTCCTGAGTTGAGTGCTCTTTTTGAATCTTTTTCTTTTTTGAAGCTTTTCAGCAGTGTACACTCCCTGTTCTATACCCATCCCATGTACATATGTGTTCTGATTTAAACACATCTCATGTACATACACAGGCTTACTGTGGACAATATGCATTCCTATCACTTTTAAAATAATTTTAAAAAGATTTTCTTTTCTTTCAGGAAAACTTGGGTTCCTCAGGTCTTCCTGAGTTCCAGAGGCCTCTGTTGTTTTTGGTTTGGCTAGGTTCAAGGTTCAAATTGTTTATGAAATAAAGAAAAAAAAAGAAATCCTCTTGTATAGATTTCTTTGTCTTTCTGTGTTTCCAAGCATTTTTGGCTTATTTTTAGCTTGAATTTTAAGAAAAATGAGTTGCATTTAAAAAACAAATTTCCCCTCATGGCCAGGGGGGGGATGAATCATGTATTTTGTAGTTTCTTTTAGCATGTTTTGTTAGTTTTTATTTGATTGAAAGAAAATAAAAGAAAACCTAGTTTTTATGCTAGTTAGGTCTCTTTCTTTCTTTGCATTGCTTTGCATTGTTATTTGAAAAATAAAAAGTAATTAGCATAGGGTTGTGTTTTTGTCTCATCTTGAAATCATTTCAAAAGAAAAATAAGGAACAAAATCCTTTCACTTGCTCTTTTGTTTCACTCAAAAATTGCATTGTGCATTTTGCATGGAAAGGAGAAAAGATTGCATCTTTATGTTTGAATGATTGTTCATGCATTTTCTTTCTTGAAACTCTTTTTCATTTGAAGGATTAGTGTAAAGTTTTATTTGCCAATGTTCTTATAAGCTTCATTTTTTCAAGAGTCTCAAACAACATCAGTTTCACTTCCATACCCTTTGAGTAAAAAAAACCACTAAAATGAATGCTTAATTTAAAATCAATTAGACCTTTTCTTTTGTAGGATACACCAACTAGACTAGGATTTAGGGCCTTGGATTAGGCGTGGAGAGGAAAATCTCCAAGGTCACTTAAAAAAATTAAGAGTCTGAGTTAGGGAGTGTTAAAGTCCAATGTCGTAAAATTTAGCTGGGACCTGCCTCTAACACGGGGGATAAAAATGAGGTCACATGAGGAATGGAAAAGGAGATAACCCCTCCAAATCCAGACCAAGCATAGTGGGGATCGTATATTGAGGGTCATTCTTGTGATTTTTTACTGACCACATTTGAATATGGAGCTTCATGGACCTCGAATACATTCAGGATCCTAAGTTTTCTTACATACCATTTTCCTTCGGTACCCTTGAAAGGATTCAGACATAGTTATCCTGCTCATATGATCTACCCGATTGTCAACTGTACACGCTCGATGACTGACTACGAGATGACAACTTAGTTTCCTTTTTATAGGTACTTACACAGGTCACTGCAGGGGCATACCATGGTACCTAGGATAGAAATCGTACCACACTTCATAGAGTATACCTAGAGGGTGTTTCCATGTACGAGTTACACTTGCACCGGTAAGTTCCTCTAGTGTTGGTTCACATAACTGTTCTTCCTACCTTTTGCTTGATTTATCTTTAGGGAATTCTTAGTGGTGTGCTCTATTCTCCCTAGTTTTCCATAGTGAGTTAGTCAGTCATTTCTTTGGGTCTCTGACCTAAGGTGGTAGACCTCCCACTCCGTCGGTCGAGAGGACTTTTGGGTCTTTCCCTTAGAAACGTGGAGCTGCCTCCTTATAGGNTTCCCAGAGGAAGGTGGGTGTATTTCTCTAATGAAATTCAGGCCCCACTACTGGAAAGGTCCATTTGCAATTATAGGTTTCAGGAGAAGGGATAGAAGTTGTTTCTTTCCTACAAACATTTGGCACTGTTCACATGCTCTAACCTAGGCAAACACATCAAAAAATAGTACATGCCAATAGTAACCTACGCTTAGGATCTTTAAGGATGTAGCTTTCCAGTGATGGTGTCCTCCACAAAAACCTTTATGAAAATTGGTCAAAATCTATTTGATTTCTTCCTCATCAACACATTTTAATAGAACTCCATTAGGATCTCTCCAAAATAGTTCTTGATTAACTATGCAATACTTCACAGTTTTGAGTATCAAAGATCTAACCTTAATGTTATAACTCAAAATTCCACTTCTATGCATTTTTGATGTTGGCCTACTCATTCATACATCTACCAACCCTTTTTTATGGAGTTCTTCTCATTTTTTATTTCTTTTGTATGGCATATGCGCCCTTTTGCATATCCAGAGCATGTACATATGCGATTTTCATGCCTAAAATCCCACGTACATACGCTTGTTGCATAACTAAAAGCACACGTGTACTCTAAAAAGTGACAAAAAATATTAAATTTGTGCTTTCTAGAGGAGGTTATGGGATATCTTAGGTTTTACAACCATCTTACCTCTTGTAGCCCTTCTAGAAATGAATTAACCATCATTTTATCATATAAAAAGGGCCCTAGGGGGGTCATTTGGAGATATCAAACTAGAGGCAAGAGAACTCTGCCAAATTTTCTCCCTTGTGTTCCAAGCCTTCTGCATTTTGCTCTGAGTTTCATGCTCAACATTCCCTTCCATCCATCCTCCTTATACCATCCATCATTTTCCATTATATTGGCATGTTGGTGGTGAGGATAGTATATCAAGGATAGTGCACTTAGAGACAAATTAGAGGAACCTAGGTGAGGTTTGTGGAGTGGCGCCAAAAAACCTCAGGTTGTAACTTCCAATTTTGTTATTTATAAAAGAGAAAAGTTCTTGTCCCAGGTCTTTATGTCTATGTGTTTGTGCTTATGAATGTTTTCATTAATAACTATTTCTTTATATAATCTTGATAATTAAGCATATGCTGTCATAGTTTGTTCTGTAGCATTGTTTCAAGACATCCGTGGGAGGATTCATGCAGTCTTGGAATGGACAACAACCGGAAGGGATCAACATTAGTCGTAAGGACTTAAGGTACACATTTCTATCTTATTCCTCTTCCCTTAATTATCATAAGTTTGTGTTTGGTTTGGATTAGAATATAATGTTTTCTGTCTTTTAAGGTGTCAAGGCTTTTCCTAGTCACTAGACCCAGATTAGGGGGATTTTCCCCATAGAAAAATTGGCGACTCCATTGGGGATTCTCTCTAGGGTATTTTTAGGAGATCTTTGTTTGGATTGAATTCATGTTTGTTGAAGTGTTCTGAGTCTTTTTGGGTCTCTGGTCACCTTACATGTGCTTACCAATTTTCCTGAGTTGAGTGCTCTTTTTGAATCTTTTTCTTTTTTGAAACTTTTCAGCAGTGTCCACTCCCTGTTCTATACCCATCCCGTGTACATATGTGTTCTTCTTTAAACACATCTCATGTACATACACAGGCTTACTGTGGACAATATGCATTCCTATCACTTTTAAAATAATTTTAAAAATATTTTCTTTTCTTTCAGGAAAACTTGGGTTCCTCAGGTCTTCCTGAGTTCCAGAGGTCTCTGTTGTTTTTGGTTTGGCTAGGTTCAAGGTTCAAATTGTTTATGAAATAAAGAAAAAAAAAGAAATCCTCTTGTATAGATTTCTTTGTCTTTCTGTGTTTCCAAGCATTTTTGGCTTATTTTTAGCTTGAATTTTAAGAAAAATGAGTTGCATTTAAAAAACAAATTTCCCCTCATGGCCAGGGGGGGGATGAATCATGTATTTTGTAGTTTCTTTTAGCATGTTTTGTTAGTTTTTATTTGATTGAAAGAAAATAAAAGAAAACCTAGTTTTTATGCTAGTTAGGTCTCTTTCTTTCTTTGCATTGCTTTGCATTGTTATTTGAAAAATAAAAAGTAATTAGCATAGGGTTGTGTTTTTGTCTCATCTTGAAATCATTTCAAAAGAAAAATAAGGAACAAAATCCTTTCACTTGCTCTTTTGTTTCACTCAAAAATTGCATTGTGCATTTTGCATGGAAAGGAGAAAAGATTGCATCTTTATGTTTGAATGATTGTTCATGCATTTTCTTTCTTGAAACTCTTTTTCATTTGAAGGATTAGTGTAAAGTTTTATTTGCCAATGTTCTTATAAGCTTCATTTTTTCAAGAGTCTCAAACAACATCAGTTTCACTTCCATACCCTTTGAGTAAAAAAAACCACTAAAATGAATGCTTAATTTAAAATCAATTAGACCTTTTCTTTTGTAGGATACACCAACTAGACTAGGATTTAGGGCCTTGGATTAGGCGTGGAGAGGAAAATCTCCAAGGTCACTTAAAAAAATTAAGAGTCTGAGTTAGGGAGTGTTAAAGTCCAATGTCGTAAAATTTAGCTGGGACCTGCCTCTAACACGGGGGATAAAAATGAGGTCACATGAGGAATGGAAAAGGAGATAACCCCTCCAAATCCAGACCAAGCATAGTGGGGATCGTATATTGAGGGTCATTCTTGTGATTTTTTACTGACCACATTTGAATATGGAGCTTCATGGACCTCGAATACATTCAGGATCCTAAGTTTTCTTACATACCATTTTCCTTCGGTACCCTTGAAAGGATTCAGACATAGTTATCCTGCTCATATGATCTACCCGATTGTCAACTGTACACGCTCGATGACTGACTACGAGATGACAACTTAGTTTCCTTTTTATAGGTACTTACACAGGTCACTGCAGGGGCATACCATGGTACCTAGGATAGAAATCGTACCACACTTCATAGAGTATACCTAGAGGGTGTTTCCATGTACGAGTTACACTTGCACCGGTAAGTTCCTCTAGTGTTGGTTCACATAACTGTTCTTCCTACCTTTTGCTTGATTTATCTTTAGGGAATTCTTAGTGGTGTGCTCTATTCTCCCTAGTTTTCCATAGTGAGTTAGTCAGTCATTTCTTTGGGTCTCTGACCTAAGGTGGTAGACCTCCCACTCCGTCGGTCGAGAGGACTTTTGGGTCTTTCCCTTAGAAACGTGGAGCTGCCTCCTTATAGGAGTATATTTATCATAGATGATTTTAGGGGCTAAATTTCGCAAATGGGCTAATTTTCCATGGTTTTTCCCAAAAACCAATTCACCAATTTACATTTTTTCTAAAAACAATTCGCCCAAATTCCATAGAATAAAATTATTTTACCTTAAAAATAGCCAAAATTTAATAGAAAGTATATAAAATCCTTAGAAATTTGAATATTTTTACAGAACTATCGTGAAACATTTTACATTTTTCATATTAAGGACTAGTAATATTAGCCCATGTTTCTACATTTTAATATAAATTTCCATTCTTAAAATCATCCATGATATTTATATACCACTGATTTACCATAGTTAGTGTGTGAGAATTTTAAATACTTGTATGAACCTGCAAGGGAAAAACATGTGCATAAGATCTTCATGGCCAAAGTTACTAATGTTACCAACCAAGGAACCCCTTCGCAAGGTGATTCTTGAGCTTTTCCTTTCTTTGGAAATGTTGGTGTCCCTTTGATGACCACTTTAAACATTCCTGGGTTGAATGTGGGACTACCGGTTCGGTTGGGTACCATTCCAAATGTCCCGAATTCTCTTGACGCTTTTCATTTAAGCATCTTGTGTCATGGGAATCATGTTGATTTTCCTTCATCAACAAAGTCTTGTCCTCTTCCTTCTTCCTTCTATGGTGAAAGTCTAACTACTAGTAACCATAAGTCTAAACGAAATAGGAAGAGGAAGAATACGAAGAAGAAATCACCAACCTATGTGAGTCATGTTGGATATAGGTCTTTAACCTTTGCAATTCATGTTGAAGACCAACACCCAACCTCTACAATTCATGCTAGGGGAAAGAACCCAGCCTCTGCAAGTCATGTTGGGGGAAAAATTTCAGTCACTGCTAGTCATACCGATGATAGGTCTGTAGCCTCTGCGAGTCATGTAATATACCAATCACCAACCTTTGCAAATCATGTTGGAGATGTGCAACCAAACATTGCAAGTCATGTGGGAGGCAAAAACCTTGTCCCTGCAAGTCATACTAGAATTCAACAACCAACCTCTGCTAGTCATGTTGGAGATTTTTCAACAACCTCTGTGAGTCATGTTGAGGACAAGCAACTAGACATTGCTAGTCATGCTGAGGGCATCGGTTCTGTTGAGAAACCTAGATGGATAGGATGTAAGACTAAGTTCCCTTATAAGCTTTGCAAAGGAGATCACCTTACTCATCTGTGCCCTAGCATTCCAGAGGCATGAATATTGTGGTCCATGTCTACAAACTCTTTTGATTTTGGGTCCTCTTCAATTTCCTTGCAATATATTCATCCTTTGGTAGATGAAGTGGTCATGTCAATGCAATATTTTTCCGATCCCACTCCTCTTTTGGGGGTGATTTTACTTAATACCATGTTGTATCACATCCTATTCAACCAGTGGTTAAGGAAGTGGTCGTGTCAATGCAATCTTCAATTGATCCCACTCTTCTCTTGGAGAGTGTTGAGTCTACAAAATTGGTCACACTGATGAAATCTTCAATTGATCCCACTCTTCTCTTGGAGAGTGTAGAGTCTACCAAAGTGGTCATGCCGATGCAATATTTGACCGATCCTAATCTTTTTATGGGGAGTGATGTGTCTACTGACTATTTCTTTATCATTTCCAGTTTAGTACTTTTAGAACAAGGGGCCATTCCGCTCACTTCAAGCACACCCCCTCCAAGTTCTAGGATGGTTTCCTTTGATTGGAATGACCTTGTTGAGCATATCCTTCCTTATTCTACACCCTTTCAAATAAAGGTTGAAGTTAATTAAAAAATCAATTATCGATGTATTATGGATGAAGGAGCCTCCGAAAATATTTTATCCTCCTTGACTTGGCAAGATTTGGGCTCTCCCGAGATTGTGTCTTCTTCGCATTAGTTGTTGGATTTTGATAGATGTCCTAGTGAGTATTTTGGGATTCTTCCTCAATTTCCTATCTTGTTAGGTGGGAATACTATATTTGTCGATGTTATAGTGGTGCAAGGCCCGTTAGATTTCAATATGCTTCTTGGGCATTGTTATCACACATTTTGTAGGAAGGGTTTAGGTAGCTTGAGTCAAGGCTTCAAACTGGCGTAACATGAGCTTCCCCACCCACTGTCACCTCGATGGGGAGCTCTTTCTATTTAGGGTGGCTAATCCCANTTTCCATTCTTAAAATCATCCATGATATTTATATACCACTGATTTACCATAGTTAGTGTGTGAGAATTTTAAATACTTGTATGAACCTGCAAGGGAAAAACATGTGCATAAGATCTTCATGGCCAAAGTTACTAATGTTACCAACCAAGGAACCCCTTCGCAAGGTGATTCTTGAGCTTTTCCTTTCTTTGGAAATGTTGGTGTCCCTTTGATGACCACTTTAAACATTCCTGGGTTGAATGTGGGACTACCGGTTCGGTTGGGTACCATTCCAAATGTCCCGAATTCTCTTGACGCTTTTCATTTAAGCATCTTGTGTCATGGGAATCATGTTGATTTTCCTTCATCAACAAAGTCTTGTCCTCTTCCTTCTTCCTTCTATGGTGAAAGTCTAACTACTAGTAACCATAAGTCTAAACGAAATAGGAAGAGGAAGAATACGAAGAAGAAATCACCAACCTATGTGAGTCATGTTGGATATAGGTCTTTAACCTTTGCAATTCATGTTGAAGACCAACACCCAACCTCTACAATTCATGCTAGGGGAAAGAACCCAGCCTCTGCAAGTCATGTTGGGGGAAAAATTTCAGTCACTGCTAGTCATACCGATGATAGGTCTGTAGCCTCTGCGAGTCATGTAATATACCAATCACCAACCTTTGCAAATCATGTTGGAGATGTGCAACCAAACATTGCAAGTCATGTGGGAGGCAAAAACCTTGTCCCTGCAAGTCATACTAGAATTCAACAACCAACCTCTGCTAGTCATGTTGGAGATTTTTCAACAACCTCTGTGAGTCATGTTGAGGACAAGCAACTAGACATTGCTAGTCATGCTGAGGGCATCGGTTCTGTTGAGAAACCTAGATGGATAGGATGTAAGACTAAGTTCCCTTATAAGCTTTGCAAAGGAGATCACCTTACTCATCTGTGCCCTAGCATTCCAGAGGCATGAATATTGTGGTCCATGTCTACAAACTCTTTTGATTTTGGGTCCTCTTCAATTTCCTTGCAATATATTCATCCTTTGGTAGATGAAGTGGTCATGTCAATGCAATATTTTTCCGATCCCACTCCTCTTTTGGGGGTGATTTTACTTAATACCATGTTGTATCACATCCTATTCAACCAGTGGTTAAGGAAGTGGTCGTGTCAATGCAATCTTCAATTGATCCCACTCTTCTCTTGGAGAGTGTTGAGTCTACAAAATTGGTCACACTGATGAAATCTTCAATTGATCCCACTCTTCTCTTGGAGAGTGTAGAGTCTACCAAAGTGGTCATGCCGATGCAATATTTGACCGATCCTAATCTTTTTATGGGGAGTGATGTGTCTACTGACTATTTCTTTATCATTTCCAGTTCAGTACTTTTAGAACAAGGGGCCATTCCGCTCACTTCAAGCACACCCCCTCCAAATTCTAGGATGGTTTCCTTTGATTGGAATGACCTTGTTGAGCATATCCTTCCTTATTCTGCACCCTTTCAAATAAAGGTTGAAGTTAATTAAAAAATCAATTATTGATGTATTGTGGATGAAGGAGCCTCCGAAAATATTTTATCCTCCTCGACTTGGCAAGATTTGGGCTCTCCCGAGATTGTGTATTCTTCGCATTAGTTGTTGGATTTTGATAGATTTCCTAGTGAGTATTTTGGGATTCTTCCTCAATTTCCTATCTTGTTAGGTGGGAATACTATCTTTGTCGATGTTATAGTGGTGCAAGGCCCGTTAGATTTCAATATGCTTCTTGGGCGTTGTTATCGCACAGTTTGTAGGAAGGGTTTAGGTAGCTTGAGTCAAGGCTTCAAACTGGCGTAACATGAGCTTCCCCACCCACTGTCACCTCGATGGGGAGCTCTTTCTATTTAGGGTGGCTAATCCCAAGGGAGACGTCCCTAGTAATCTAGGGTTCTAAGAGGGCTTAAAGTTTATAGGATCAATATAAAGATTCCCTTTCACAGATTACTGCCAAGAAGGAGATAGTCAAAGAAGATATTCCACTGATAAGGGCACCTATTTGCGAGACAAGACAAATGAAGCTAAAATGTGCTGCAGTGGTTAGTACTTCAAAATATTAACGACTATCTTCAACATATATATGAGAAATGATCAAATGTAATTATTGACGAAGTCAATGATTATAGACAAGGATAAAAGCTTAAAACCCTTCTTCAATAAATACTAAGTGATAAAGGCATTCGATGTTTAATATCAATCCTTATTATATCACAATGCAATAGATGTCATAAATATGCTCATACATATATAATGTTGCTGCGTCACTATGCAGAATTAGGGTGACGTCAGCCTTATTAA
>JZKD02S0244060.1:0-10277 GCA_000966675.3 Picea glauca | reverse complement strand
TGGTATAAATAAATATCATTATACATTCATTTGATACACAAGTCGAATTTCAGAGGAAATTAGAAGTAAAGAAGGCCAGATTTCAAGGGAGGATGAAGTCTTTTGGTGATGTGTTATAAGGTATGTTATTTTCAGGTCATCTTACCATTTTCGCTATAACTTTTTTTATAGAATGATTTAGATGGTGCAATTTCTATGGTATTGATATTACATAACAAGGTACTTGTGGTAAACGTTTCATCTCTTGATTCGCTATAATTATGGAGATAAACGCTATGGAAGATAGGGTTTTTGACCAGTCTTGAAGCTAGTCAATAAACAGGTGTTCCGGGTAAAACAGTCATAACTTCTTCATAGAGAATCCAAATAAAGTGGGACAAATTGAAGGGAGGATGAAACAAACCTTTGGGTCTTCAACCCCTTCTTCCCATGAAATGAGGACAATCCCTTCTTGGGTCAATACAGCCGAAAATCCCAAAAGGTAAGGAGATGAGGGGATGAAGTGTGGAAAGTGACAAGTATGGTCAGGAATGGAACGATGACTCATCAATAGGATATCCCAATAGAAAACATATCCCTAAGGGTGACCCACTTACTAGGGTGCAATCTCAACCAACCAAGTGAAACAAGGCAAAGAGCATAATTTCGAAGAAGACGTTACATAATCAAAAGTAGTTTAAAATGAAACAAACTCAAATGCCTCAAATATTTAAATGAAACTCACCATAATACTTGGCTTGTACCTCATGGAGAAAGAACCAATTTCTTCAGGAATCCAGTTGATGTGGTGGATACCCTCATGATGATCCTGGAACTGTGGTGGTGAGGTGGGTCTTTGTCTGTGCAAGTGGACATTTGTTAGAGCAAGATTTGCCTCACCCTATGAAATCTTGCAGAGAGGGCCTTATTTCATTTCCCTATGCAGACTTTCCTTCCCTGTTACTAGAATCTAGAGACAAAAATACAAATTATTCCACTTGTACGCATCTTTCACTCTATACAGCAAGGTTATACGTAGGTTGCTCCACTACAGCCTGCGTACATCAGGATTTGTGCCAGAAAATCAAAATTAAATGTTGGATTTCTATGTCACGACATGAGATCTATGATCCTTGGCCTTCCATATACTGGAAACATTCCGACTCAGCCCTTCAGTTCCATTTTGAAGGCTATAAGTGGGTCAATTATGAGCTATGGAAAAGGAGAAATAATTCAACTTTGAGAGCAAAGTTACTCTGGAGAAATTATTTACTTCATATTGAGTCTGCATCCCTTTGTCCTTTAAGTCTTAACACAGTGTTCAACCCCCAAGGTCTTCCCTTATTGATGGAGAACCTCATTGTCTCCCTTCTATGAGCTTGCCTTTGGTGGAGGATTGAAGTGGTGGAGGCCCAGCTGGAAGGAACTTAGTTTCTTGGTTTCGAACCACGCTGACATGGAAGTCTGTAATATTTTCACTTATGCTGATCATTTATTAATAGAAATACTCTTTTCCCATCCAATTGATGTCTTGAAAATATATGAATTATTATCCATGGGCGTATTTTTTATGTATATTGATGGATTATGTTATCTAATGTGCTAACCTTTTACATTGCCACCATATGCTTTGTTTTGCTTGTTTGTTGAGAACTTGTTGCAGGTATATATAAATTTGGGTCAAAGTGCTCAACGATGGACATCATCGAACATCTGGATGAGGTAGGCCTCTTTCTTATCTCCCTTGCACATTGGTTTATATAGCATATTGTTGGGATAGATTTGATTTCTATACTCATTTATGTATGTTGTTGTTCACCCTAGCCATAGAGAGATTTTCCTCGTAACAACATTGATGGTCAAATTGTCTCTCGGTACTCCATCTCTGCAACCTGCGGGCCTTGAGACATCATCTCCTTAGTTATCCCTAGGAATTGGGCATAACATATGGATCCTACTTGGGGACATGTACTCGCAGCAAAGTGCATGAGAACTGCAACATCTCTTGGTGGACTTGTGCCTACACACACTTGGGCCCTAGGGCCCCAAATATCAAGTGATGGGTGATGTCAGATGAAGTCATATAACCAGTGTAACCATTTTTTCACCATTTCATCAAGGTATCTCCCCCTGTTCTTAATCATGAAACACAACAAGGATAAGTTGAGCACAAAATAATCACGAGCATAAATAGATAGATAATCGATTATGGAATGAAACTCATGGAGATGGGTGGGAGGGAGGAAATCTTTCTAAAGAGAATGGCCACAAGCTTGGTCAATCCATCTCTGAAGAGGGATATGTAACAACCCAATTTGATTATTTATTTATCATAATTGTTAATTTGGATTTAATTAATTAATAAAATAAATTCAATGAGTCTTTTATTATTTTATTATTAAAAAGGTAGGTGAAGTAATTAATGAGGGGATAAGGCTGTTGGGGGAATTAATGAGGGGATAAGGAAGTTGGAGAATTGAATGAGGGAGATGGATTCGAGAGAGGAGGATAAGGAAGAGGGGAGAGGACTTGGAGAGGGGTCTTTGGTTTTTGGGAAAAATTGGGGAAGAAGAAGGCAAGGAAGAAATTATGAAAGAGGGAGGAAGAAGGAGGAAATTAGAGGATAGAGATTGTTTTGGGAACATTTTACAGGGCATTGTTGTTGCTGGGAAATTTGGGCTCGGGGGCTAGGAAACCGCAAGGATTCTTGAAGCTAGGGAGCTAGAGAAGTTGTTCCTAGTTGGCTGGGAGGTAAATATTTGGTTTGGGCAGTTTGGGCAAAAACAAGAACAAGTGAACGAGGGGATAAATCAACCAACCTATAGGTCAAGGTATGTTGTTGATGTTATTATGTTGTTGTTGTTATTATGTTGTTTACCAGATTATTCCTGGTATAAATAAAACCATGAAATAAAACCATAAACTAAATTGCAGATAATTTAAGTAGGAGATAACAAAACATATTTTTTATTTTATTTTATTGAGGCCCTAAAATAGGAAGGCCTTACAAATGATATTAGAGCCTGGTTTCAAAACTGAAACCTGGGCTTGACCACCCACATAACTGTACAATTTGTTGCCAAACCCCTAACCTTCAGCCTAGAAACCCTTTATTTACAAGCCCTTATCTCATAAATTAGTTGGATTTTGAATTGGATATAGAATTTAACTGCCCCAAAATCGTATCTATACTAGGAAACATCCCCAGAATCAAAAATTAAAAAACAAATGTATCTAACTAGTCGACATCACAAAGATAAAAAAAAGAAATCAAAGTGGCATATCATAGTCCAACACCACTCGCAAATGCCCGCATCTGACACCAAGACATCTAATCCCTGGGAAGATATGATTTGAACCTCACGGTTTCACAGATCGCCTTGGCATATCTTGATTTCAACATCAAAATACACACAGGAGAAGAGATTAAGATGGGTCTATATTTATGCATACTATAATGTGGATTTTAACCCCAAAGAGACTCATAAGATTTTTATGAAACACAAAAAACGCTTAGATCCTATCAAACGTGGCCTAATTAAGAGGAGTACACAACATCTAAAGACTCATATAAGAAACCTTCTTGAAACCCCTAAAAATACAAGCAGAAGCAACCTTGCAGCTAATGTAATTTCTAACACCACAATATTACAGCTATTCAGAAAATCCCCATATATATCAAAAACCCATGAGCAATATAGACTAAAAACTATAATATGAAGCTAAAAAGAGTAAGGTACATGTAAGATGGACAACTATTACCCTTTACAGGATTCGATCTCATGACAGATTTCACTAGACCATTCTTCTATTCATGAGGGTTATATTGGATCAAAACTTGAATTTTAAACCAGATCAAACCTCGTTGAGCCCAGAAATTTGCCCACCCCATCTTTATTCGTCCAACAAAGGTCATAATCTTAACATCATACAAACACCTTCAACTTTATTGGTACAGATTTCTACGATGTGATGCCTTTTGATCTTCGTTGGGCAGATAACTATGATACAAATAGCTAGTTTCAAGAGCCCAAGTTAGCGCCATAAACCAAGCACCAAAGCCACCAAAGGGAGGAGCCCACAAGGCTTGTATATTTCACAATGTGTCTAGCACCACTGACATGCACACAATGGCCCACCACTCAACCATCGAGGTGGAAATATATGCCACCATGGATCCATCCTCAGTGCACGTAGGATCTCCCATCCACCACCCCTCGGCCAAGCGACGAGGAGAGGCCACTGGGGGCATAAATATTACACAACGCATCGAGGAGGGAGACCCTAAGGAGCCCACAAGAAGGGATCCTATTGCAGCCAGCCAGCACCTCCGTTCCCCCCCCGCGTCTCCACCACTAGCACCAGACCAACCAAGAGATTTTTCCCTGGAAAAATAATGCAGCGAGCTAGTATTCAGTATTTCAAGAGGAGGAGAGCATGCTCTTCAAACCAGACAATGATTTGGGTTGGCCTGGATTGGCGGTCATGGTCATTCCCTCAAGATGGTCAGTCATGGAGCCACGATTGCTCCCACGAACTTGCATAAGGAAAGGGAGGCGACCTCATAGCATTTGGAAAGCAAAGGTTAGCCAAGGGCGGAGGTGTGACTATCTTGCTGAAGCTTGGTAGTCGACCTCACAGGGAAGGCGACGTTCTTAGGGATGTAGTGAGAGAGTATAAGTGAAGGGAGGGTAGGGTGATTTCGTTTGAGGGGAGCGAGAGGCACGAGGGCCTCATGTGAGGTCCCAGGCCGCCTCTAAATGGTTTTCTTAATTTATTTATTTTTAAACTAAAATAAAAGTTTTGTAATAATATAATTTAATAACTCGTTTAGTTTAATTATAGTTAAAATATATATAGAAGGGCCTTACAAAAGGATTTTAAATATATATATAAGGGATTTTAAGGATCTTAAATATATGTAATAGGATTTTAATTACATATTTTTTTTTTATAATATAAGTTGATATAATAGATTTTAGCAATAATAGATGATTAAATAATTAATCATTTTTTTTTGTATTTTAAGAATCCTTAAAATATTAAATATAATTAATGTAAGTAGTGATTAATTGATATAAAGACAATTGCTAAAAGAATTAAATTAACACTATAACTTGATAATATTAGTGAATGTTATTTAAAGACACTAGGGGAAAATTATAACGAATTATAAAGTATTAGTAACATGAAGGTAGAAGCTCTATAAGGATATACGTGTTATAGGATAGGGTAATTGACGAGTACCTCGCAGTGCTAGCATAGCTAGCAAGGTGAGGGAGTTAGTATCTTACCTGAACGAAGTTACCAAACCTAGAGGATTTTGACTCTAACCTTGAACCACTTACGTTATAGGAGTAATGTGTGTTTACAGACAAGTATAAAGAACTTATGCCTAACCCTATGTTTGCAAGATTAAGTTTGAGAAAGATGTGGAATGCCTTAAAATCTCCCTTGATAAGCATGTGGTTTGATGCAAATTTAGTTATTCAAGATGGTTAGGACACGGGGAAATCAAGGTCGTGGGACATTGTCGCAAGGGCCACAAACGCCAGTGTTGCCACCACCATCGCATGAATTAGATGTCATTTTGTGCTCCTTAGAGGCTATTAATAACACATTAAAGTGACACTAGTCAAAAGATTTTGAAGTGGAACCCCCACCATCTGGAGTGGGTAACCCTAAAGTGTCAAGGGACTCAGAGGGAGGGCTTCCACTAGGGGACATCACTAGAGAACTACAGAAGATCAAAATCCCATAGCTTGTTGGGGGTCGTGCAAGTGAACGTGCAGAAGCCTAGTTGGAAGGAATGATGTGATTTTTCGCCTTAAGAGACTATGCTTCCACATCAAAGGAGAAGATAGAGATATTTCAGTTGAGGGGCAGTACCTTGAACTAGTTCGGTAATCTGGAGAGATAGTTGCACCTCACCCCAGACACCATCTCGTAGGATCTTTTTGAGGAAAGGTTCTGGAGGAAATATTTTCCTACATACTATGAGGAACAACAAGTAGGATCATTTCATTCTCTAGTTCAGGGAAACAAGCACGTGGAAGAGTACAAGATCAGGTTCATGGAGTTAGTGAAATATGTCTCATACATGGATAACGATCAACGACAAGCATAACTTTTGTGTATGGGTTAAACCCTAAGATAAGGGCCATGGCACAGATGTAGAAACCATCATTAGTAGATGAAGCAGCTGAAAATGATCATTACGTGGAGGAGCATATGATCTTAAACGGAGGTATGAGATCAACCATTCCACAACATCCAGGATTCGTGGGGAAGGCCCCTAGAAATTTCTCCAGGGGAGGAAGCTCTAGGCCACCTCCTTATGGTAATAGAGTCGCTCCTAGAGTAGTTACAAAATGTATTTCAATGGCAGCGAGTGCAAAATCCAACTCATCACCAATGATGCAGGTAGTTCCACGACCTTCTCAAGGAGCAGCAAGTAGGGGTAGGGGTTCCAACAGAAGGAACTCAGTTCAGAGGCCTTCACAGGGAAGCACCCAGGTTCCACCCCAGGTTACTTGTCCAAAGTCACAAGAAGGAAAGGCCTTGATGGGAAGAGCGAGTAGTTGCCACCAAATTTATGCAGTGGTTGATAACCTCGAGGCAGAGAATCAATCCACTATGGTGGAGTCGTCAAGTATGCTAAATCATGTCAATGTTAATATTTTATTTTATTTTGGTGCTACAGATAGTTTTATTTCACCTTGTGCATTAGAAAAGTGTGTGTTAGTAGCCTACGCGCACGATGAATTTAAACAAGTCGAGATGGCTTTAGGGGGAAAACAAGTGGTAGGACCTAGCATCAATGATTGTCTAATAGACCTGAGAGTGTGTACTACTAGGTTGAAGGTGTATGTCACTTCTCTAGGGACATATGACCTAATCATTGGAATGGACTAGTTAGAAGCCCATCGAGCTATGGTAGATTGTTTCACAAAAAGGGTGCTTTATGTTGACGATGAAGGAAGTTAGTAGAGATACATGTTGTATGGAGGAAGGTGTCTCTATGCTTTATCTCGACCATAAAGGTTAAACTTTTCATGAGGAAAGGTTGTTTATTATATGTAGTGGAAGAAGTCAATGAAGGGAAAGGACCCTCCATGGATCAGCATCTAGTATTGTATGAGTTTAGGGATGTTCTTCTGAAAGAGCTGCCAGGGTTACCTCCTGAGAGGGAGATTGATTTTACCATTGAGATAAAACTTGGTGTGGAACCAATTTCCAAGACACCGTATAGGATGACGGCACCAAAAATTTGTGACTTGCAAATGCAGTTGAAGGAACTACTTGACTTAGGGATAATAAGGCCTACTGTTTCACCTCAGGGTGCACTAGTATTTTTTGTTAAGAAGAAGGATGGTTCCTTACGACTATGTATATATTAAATGGATTTGAATTGTGCTACAGTGAAAAATAGGTAACCAATGCCACGGACAGATATCCTATTTGACAAGATGAAAGGAGCAACAATTTTCTCAAAAATTGATCTGCGATCAGGGTATCATCAGTTAAGGATTAAGGAAGGAGATATTCCTAAAACTGCCTTTCAAACTTGGTTTGAGCATTACAATTTCATTGTAGTACCTTTTGGTTTGACCAATGCACCAACAGTATTCATGACCCTCATGAATGGTGTATTCTGAAATTACTTAGACTTCTTTGTACAGGTCTTTCTGGATGATATTCTCATATATTCCAAGAACAAAAGAGAGCATGAGGAACACTTAAAAGTGGTGTTTTCATTCCTTAGAGAGAACAAATTGTTTGGCAAGTTTTTGGAGTGTTCTTTCTTCCAGAAAGAGATTCACTACTTAGGCCATATCATTTCCAGTGAAGGAATCTCTGTGGACCCAGAAAAGGTAAAGGCCATTATGGAATAGCCAGTGTCGAAAAATAGCGAAACCCATCACCACCTTGCAATGCAATGGGGTCAGTTATGAATCGATAGAAGAATGTGATATTTCATTCATCGAGCTTAAGAGGCTACTAACCAGTGCACCAATTCTACAAGTGTCGGATATAGAAAAATACTTCACATTCTAGATAGATGCCTCAAAGCAAGGATTGGGGGTCTTGCTAATGCATATTGGGGGATTGATAGCATATGCATCAAGAAATTTGAAGCAACATGAGGAGATTTACTCTACTTCTGATTTAGAGTTGGGAACTGTAATGATAGCTCTGAAGCTTTGGAGGCATTATCTCTTCACTCAAAGGGATATCAATGCTAGGAAGAGGCAATGGAGTGAGTTTATGAGTGAGTATGATTTTGGAATTTCATACATCAAGGGAAATGAGAATGTGGTCGTGGATGCCTTGAGCAGGAGACCACGTGTCTTCTCCTTGGTACCCTTAAAAGTTAATCTAAGGGAGCATGTGTTGGAGAAACTTATTGGAGATAGTTGGTATTTAAAGGTTACTTCAACCCTCCAGAGTGGGAGGCAATTGTAGAAATTTTAATACAAATTATGTATTGCCTAGATTCTCTTGATCTAACAATTATATGCCATTGTTAAATACAGGATTTCTTCTACAAATATTCTTTCATAATTTAAAACACGATCGCCAATTACAATATCAAGAAGAAATATCGATCGCACATAACACAGATGTTTTATCGAGAAAGCATAAAGCTAAAAAACCCACTATCATATATTATTTATATCATGGATCATGAAACAATCTCATACAAAACTCTAATCCAAGAGCTCTTAGTACAATACAATCATCTCATACTGTCATACAAAAATGAGAAAATACATGTGCCAATTCTCTGCCTCTAGATAGCCTGCCTCCTCTGCACAATCCCTACAACGGAAAAACCTGCAAATGATTTGAATGCCCCTTACCTAGGCTGCGCATTTCTCATGGGCACATCCATTGTGTGTGTGATTGCATGAGTGAATTTCACTCAAATCACAATTGATAGCCAAACTGTCCCTTTCACCTGTTATCTCAACTGGGTCTCCACTGTATCTTACATGTATGTAGTTAACAGTGGTAAATCTTCAGTTGCATGTGATATCACTGATTGTGAATTGATTCACTAAACTCTCACTAGTGTAAGTTCAGTTACAACTAGTACAACTGATCTTAACTCACTTAACTGAGTTAAACGACTTCACAACTCACATAACTACACTTATAACTCTGTTACAACTTCAAGTCACTTAGTTACAACTAATTTGACTTCCATGTCCCACCAATCAACCTTTGAACTCGAATTTCCTATANAGGATTAGTCGAGAGTTTAATGCAACTATGATTATCACAATGAATCATTGTCGGATCTAAATTAGAACCAAAAAAACCAACCAAGATCTTTCTCATCTAGATAGCCTCACATGCAGCTTGAATCGCTGCCATGTATTCTGCTTCCGTTGAACTGACTACCATGAATCTATGTTTCCTGTTGTACCAAGAAACAGTTGTAGATCTGATACTAAATATCCCCTTGATGTGTTCCTTCTATCCGTTGGGTTGCCCACCCAATCTGCATCCGTGAACTCGTGCAACTTCACCTCATTCGTCTGTCTGTACCATAATCCATACTCAGATGTGTTCTTTCTTTCTATGTGTTCTTTCTTTCACAATGAATCATTGGTGGATTACTGAGAGGGGGGGTGAATCAGTAATAACGTAATTATAATCCTTTTTCTTCAAATGTTATATCAATGTAGAATTATTATCCAATAATTAGCAGTAATAAATAAACAATCACACACATGCATAGTACACCTGTGTTTTACGTGGAAACCCAAATCGGGAGAAAACCACAGAATGTTTTTTCTTATATATCTTGAAGAATTACATTCATTGGAAGCACCAACTTCCTTTGTTTTCCAGCTGCAACTTGCAAGGAGGCTCCAACCTCCTAGTTTCTCAGGCTACAACCTGATGGAAGCTCCAACTCCCCAAATCTCTGGCTACAACCAGAAGGAGGATACAACCCTTAATGTTCTCCGGCTACAACCGGAAGGTGGCTACAACCACATGTCCTTGCCCCGTCCTGCCACCCTGAAGTAGAAGTAGAATGATGGAACCACGGTCACAATATCACTGTGAGATATACTGCTATAAACCTGTACCAATAAATCTGAACCATGCATCAACCATGCATCAACCTGTAATCAACATGTACCATAAACTAGTGCATCAACCATGCACAAACCTGTAATCAACCTGTACCATAAACAAGTGGATCAACCATGCACCAACCTGTAATCAACCTGTACCTTAAACAAGTGCATCAACCATGCACCAACCTGTACCATAACCAAGTG
>JZKD02S0244049.1:0-21216 GCA_000966675.3 Picea glauca | reverse complement strand
CTCTTACACTGCATGTATTATCTCCAACATTTCTTTTTCATAAATGGGTTTGAGTAAGTTATTTCCTTAAAGTTGGTTTCTTGCAAAGGAAAGGGGGATTATTTCTTGCATTAAAACGACACCAATGCCATGGCCATAAGCATCACACTCCAAAATAAATATTTTTGTGAAGTCAGGTGTGGATAGAAAAAAAGTTGTACACATAGACTCCTTAAGTTTTTCAAAATATTTGGTTGCTTCTTAAGTCCAAGATAATGATTCCTTATTTAATAATGTTGTTATAGGTGCCGCTATTTGACCATATATGTGAAGTTTTCACAACAAACCTAGCTAGTAGAAAATAAACACACAAATCTTGTGAGAGAGAAGAGAAGAGAGTAGAATGAAAGAAGAGAAGAGAGTAGAATAAAATAATTGTACGAACTGTATTCCACACTCAAATAGTGAATAATTTACAATAGATATAGGATACATGAGTAACTAATAAGTAAATAATGTATCCTAGTAGTGATCTAGAGTGATCTAGACACTCACTGATAGAAATTGAAGCAATATGCCACCTACTCCTAGTTAACTGATCCATGGAATCATCGTTTAAATGAGTCACACATGTGTAAGTGAGAGAAACACATGCAATTGCTAGTGATAAAACTGAGGTTTCAATGCATGAGTGACTTCCACTAGTCTAACTGAGGTGTAACTAACTCTGACTAAAGATGGAAGGTTAATTTGTAGGGGAATATTCTCAAGAGAGAATATTCTCATCTATGGAAGCAACCTCGACATTGGAATATAAACCTTAGGAAAACAATTACCTAAGTGAGTGTGTAATATCTCCAACACCCCCATTGAACACTAGGGTGTACATGATGAATGGGTATTGGAAACCAAGGCCATGTTAGGTACCCATTGTTTAATGCATATAAGAATGAAACATTCAAAAGGTGAGGAAAGAGGGAAAACCTCATGGGAAAACCCCCCCTCAAGGTATAATGTATCAAAAAATGAAGAAGGAAATATAGTTTCTAAGCAGTTGTGTCCTTCACTCCAAGAGGATCACATAGGAAGTGGAACTTTTGCTTAGTAAATGTCTTGGTGAATATGTCATTGAATATGTAGATGTCTATATGGATCTGATGAAGTAGAATACACCAGTGAGATGGCACATGAAAAAGTGTCTACATGTGGCTCATGATATGCATGCATGGTGCATGCAAAAGTGTCTGCATGTGGTTCTTGATATGAATGCATGGTGCATGAAAAAGTGTGTGCATGTGTATCCTAAGATGCATACATGGGGCATGAAAAAATGTTTTCATGTTGCTCCTGAGATGCATACATGACGCATGGAAAAGTGTTTCCATGCAGCTCCTGAGATGCATGCATGGCACACACAAATTTGTCTGCATGCGGCTCCTGATTTTCATGCATGGAACATGCAAAAGTGTTTGCATGTCTCTCTTGATATGCATGCATGGAACATGTAAAGGTTTTTGCATGCATCTCTTGAGATGCATGCATGATACACACAAAAGAGTTTGCATGCGATTCTCGAGATGCATACATGGTGCATGTAAAAGTGTCTGCATGCAGCTCCTGATATGCATGATGATATATTTTTCATGTGATTTAGAAAACATATTTGAAATGGAGTAAACACCATCTCGAATGAATGGAAAAAAAATTGTGTAGATACTTGTGCAGAAGGATCTTCAAATTGAGAGGCTTGATCTTCCGATGGTTTTTCTGCTAGATATTTCTTATCAATCTTCTGCATGAAATCTTCAAAATCTTCCTTATTCTTGAATAAAACCTCCAATATGGTCCATAGTTCGTTCATAGTTGAGATTGATTCATCCTTTACATGATATTGTATTTCTGGAGAAATAGACATGCAAATAAGTCTGAGATCCATGTCTTGTGTGTTGAGAAAATAATTTTTCTCATCGACAGAATCATGATCTACTTTTGTTGTCATGGTTATCTGATAAATCCTCAGCATATAAGCCGATGTAGAATTTTTAGCTTCCACTCAAAGTAGTTATGAGGCATGAGAAGTATTTTCGACAAGTAATCCATCTTTTCTAACTGAATCTTCCTCCTGTACATGAAAATATAAATGCTTATGCACATTCTCCCAAAAATCAAGGCTCTAATACCATGTGAAATTTTCATAGTGAACCTAGTTAGTAGAAAATGAACACTGAAATCTTGCATGAGAGAAGAGAAGAGAGTAGAATGAAAGAATTGGATTAACTATATTCCACACTCAAAAAGTGAATAATTTACAATAGATATACGCTACATGAGTAACTAATAAGTAAATAAAGCATCATAGTAGTGATCTAGATATATATAGACACTCACTGACATAAAATGAAGTAATTTTCCACCTAATCCTAGTTAATTGATCCATGCAATCATTAGTTAATTGAGTCACACGTGTGGAAGTGAGAGAAACACATGAAACTACTGGTGATAAAATTGAGGTTTCCATGCATGAGTTACTTCCACTATTCTGACTGAGGTGTAATTGACTCTGAACAAAATAGGAAAGGCTAATTTGTAGGGGAATATTTTCAAGAGAGAATATTCTCATCTATGGAAGCACCCTCGACATTGGACTATCAACCTTAGGTAAAAAATTACCTAGGTGAGTGTGTAATATCTGCAACAACACCCATGAACACTACTATGGTGTACATGATGAATGGGTCCTCACAACCAAGGCCATGTTAGGTACCCAATGTACAATGAATCTAAGAATGAAACATTGAAAAGGTGAGGAAAGAGGGAAAACCTCATGGGAAACCCCCCCCTCAAAGTACAATGTATAAAAAAATGAATAAGGAAATATAGCTACTAAAAAATTGTATCCTTCACTCCAAGAGAATCACATAGGAAGTGGAACTTCTTATTAGTAAATGTCCTAGTGAATATGTCGTTGAAGATGTAGATTTTTGTATGGTTCTGATGAAGTAGATGCACCAGTAAGATGGTGCATGAAAAAGTTTCTTCATGTGAATCCTAAGATGCATGCATGACACATCAACAAGTGTCTGCATGCCTCCTAAGATGCATGCATGGTGCAGAATAATTTTTCTTCATGTGGCTCCTAAGATGCATTCACAGGGCATGCAAAAGTGTCTGCATGTTGCTCCTGATATACATTCATGTCACATACAAAAGTGTTTGCATGAGGCTCCTGAGATGCATGCATGACACATGTAAAATTGTCTACATGCATCTCCTAAGATGCATGCATGGCACATGCAAAAGTGTCTACATGCGAATTTTGAGATACATTCATGGTGCATGCAAAAATGTCTCTATGTGGCTCCTGATATGCATGTGTGACACACACAAATGTGTCTTCATGTGGCTCCTGAGATGCATGCATGATATCTTCTGCATGTGTGATTAAAAAAACAGATCTCAAAATTGAGTAGACATCATATCGAATGAATGGAACAGAAACTTATGCAGATACCTGTGTAGAAGGATATTCAAACTTAGAGGCTTTATATTCTAATGAATTGTATGTTGTCTCTTTCTTGTCAATATTCTGCATGCAATCTTCACAATCTTTCTTATTCTCGAATAGAACCTCCAATACGGTCCATAGTCTGTTCAAATTTGAGAGTGATTCATCCTCTACATGATATTGTATTTTAGGAGAAACAGACACATAGATAATTCCAAGAGCCATGTCTTGTGTGTTGAGAAAATCATTTTTCGCATGGATGAAATCGTGTCTACTTATGTTTCCATGGTTATCTAATACAAGCCTTTGCATCTAAGCTGATGTAGAATTTTTAGCTTCCACTTGAAGTAGTTATGAGGCATGAGAAGTATTTTCGGTGAGAAATCACTATTTTATGATTGCATATTCCTCTTGTACTTGCAAATATAAATTATTATTAACTTTCTCCTAGAAATCAAGGCTCTGATACCATGTGAAGTTTTCACATCGAACCTAGCTAGTAGAAAATGAACACACAAATCTTGTGAGAGAGAAGAGAAGAGATTAGAATGAAATAATTGTATTAATTGTATTCCACTCAAATAGTGAATAATTTGCAATATATATAGGCTACATGAGTAACTAATAAGTAACTAATGCATCACAGTAGTGATATAGAGAGATCTAGACACTCACTAACTAAAACTGAAGTAATATGTCTCCTAGTCCTAGTTAACTGATACATTCAATCATTAATTAACTAAGTCACACGTGTGGAAGTGAGAGAAACACATGCAATTACTGGTGATAAAACTGAGGTTTCTATGCATGAGTGTCTTCCACTTGTCTAACTAAGGTGTAACTGACTCTGAACTAAAGAGGGAAGGCTAATTTGTAGGGGAATATTCACAAGAGAGAATATTCTCATATATGGAAGCACCCTCGACATTAGACTATCAACCTTAGGAAAGTAACTACCTAGATGAGTGTGTAATATCTCCAACAAGTTCTTGAAAAACTTGTTGTAATATCTTGTCAACCCTAATAATTATCTAAGTTTCTTCAAGGTTTTGGGGATTGACCATTCCCTCATAGCTTTAATTTTGTTAGGGTCTACTTTTACACCTTCATGAGATACAATATGACCCAAATATTCCACTTCTTGAACCTTAAAGGCATACTTGGAAGGATTTGCATATAGCCATTTCTCTTATGAAAGTTGTAATACTCTGTCAACATGTTGTACATGATCTTCCCAAGATTTTCTATATATTAGTATGTCATCAAAAAATACTGAAACAAATTTTCTAAGGAAGGGTTTGAAAATAGAATTAATCAAGATTTGAAATGTTTATAGTGCATTAGTAAGTCCAAATGGCATTAAAAAAAACTTATAATGAAATTCATGTGTTCTAAAGGCTATTTTGGGAATGTCCTTCCTCATTATGATTTGATGATATATTGAATGAAGATCCAACTTAGTAAATAAAATTTCTTCGTGCAATTCATATAATAATTCATCAATGAAAGGGATACAAAACTTGTCTTTTATGGTCATTTTGTTGAGCTCTCTATAATCTGGACACATACACCATGAACCACCCTTCTTTGTAACCATCACTACTAGTGAAGCAAAATAAATTTGGCTAGGTTGAATGATTCCTTCCTCTAAACTTTCTTAGATCATATGCCTAATATCATTCTTCTATGCATATGGATACCTATAAAGACTAATGTTAGGTGGTACACTTCCTTGTTGTGAATGAATAACATGGTCATGATCTTGAGAAAGTGGCAGACCCTTAGGAATATCTCCAAATAATTTGGAATGGTTTTTGATAAAAATTTGGAGATCCACTAGAGTAGATGATATAGATGTTTGAACATCTAGTGAGAACAATTGTGAAATTACACCATAGTTTCATTTTTTGAGTAATTGTGTCATTATATTAGAGATTATCACCTTATAGGGTTTCCCTTGAATACCTCTAAGCTCATTTTCCTTTCCTTGTAAGGAAAATATCATGAAACCATATTGAAAATCAAGGTCCACTATTACCAATGATTGTAACCATTGGACCCCTAATATGACATCAACACCACCCATTTGGATGGAGATCATGGGATTATCTAATAAATACTCCTCCATATTCAGCTTTGTTGATTTTTTCTCTACTAACTCGGGTTCTACTTTAGTTTTCCAACAAAACCCTACAAATCATCGACCCTTCTGGAGATCAGAAGGAAACACTACTCACAGAGTCCATAATGCAGTCTCACCCGAGATGGATTATCGGTGACTGCATGACCCAAATGTTTGAAATATTGGAAGGGGGGATACTATGGGGATGGGAGACATTATTTCTACCTCAAAACATATTAGATCTATTATTATATTACATCATCACATCATTATATTTCATATCTATCCCTCAGTAAGAAGATACATTCATTATATTTTACTCTACAGTAATTATACGATCATTATATTGTGCGTTGCATTTTACTATTAACATATTCATTCATTCATCATAACTAAAAAATTGTAAGAAATAAGACAAACATTCCACACAGAGACACAAATTTACTGTGGTTCACCCCCCATGGGTTACATCCACACAGATCTGGATTTATTGGCTCTTTTATTATTCTGCATCAAAATTATAGCGTTGCTTGCATTACAATTGAGACTGACAAGATCGCACTAATATCCACAACTTGAGACCTTACCCTCGAGTACAATGCATATATTTTTCTTCCTGCTCATATCTCTATCATATCAATATCAATATCTCATACATAAGTCTCTCCTCTAGATCTCTCTCTTCTACCTTACAACACATATTTATATTACAAACAAGGGTAAATTACCCATTACAAAAATGACCAAAACCCTTACCCACTAACCCTAGGTGGATTAGGTTTTTCCAGTTTCTAACTCCCTAATTGCGGTTGGTCCACAATCCAACTATATTCCTCGTTGATCAACATCCTTCATCCTTCCTTTGACATTCTTGGTTTCCTGACGCTACTTTTCCCTATTTTTCGGCACACACTCCTTTCCTGATCCATTTCCAAACTGCCTTCATTAATTACCATGTTTTTCCCCAGAATGGCTTGTTCCAAAAAGACCCCAACACTCACCTATTTCTTGTCTCAATCCACTCAATTAGCGTGTGATTTATTTATTGACTTCTCAAGTGCTCGAGACCTGCTTGAAATTTCTTCAACTCGAGATTTTACTTGTGCGCTCTTTTTTGCTACAGTCTCCACAATCTGTGTAGTAATGTTCTCCTTCAACAGTTCTCCACTCTCCAAGCTAATTTGTTCAATATTAACCTTTGTTGCACTAATATCATTAAGCATTTGTTCCACGCTTTCTTGTAGTGGTTCCAGTTGAGCTTGCCTTGACAAACTATCTTCTTGTATAGTCTTCATCTCTGGATGCAAATTCTTCATTTCTTGTGCACTTTTCAACCTACTCAATATTGTCATTGCTTTATGCTTCTTCTTCAGTTCTTGCATCACAATATTTATAGCTTATTGTTTCTGGTCTAAATCCTATAGTTTCTCATTCTGTTGAATATTTGTCCATAACTGCACACTTTTATTATACATCTCTGTTATTTCCTGGATTATCAACACAATGCTTTTCGTATGACCCGTAGCCTCCTTCTCCCTTTGTTTTCTTACTTCTGATGGAGTAGTAGGTACTAGGAGATATGTCAACTATATAATGTGGTCTCTGTAAGCCTCCATATCTTGTGTTATTTTTCTCAATTTTAGGCTCTATGGGTATATTCTCTCCTTGTGCACTGTCAACAATAGTTTTAAAAACTTCTTCAACTTTCTTCTCTATTATTTTAGTGCACTTCTTTGTTTCTTCCCTCTCGAATTGCACATGGTTAAGTGTCATATCTAGTGTCTTACTTACTTCATTGGAAAACTATAAACTTGTAGCATCTACATGGGCCCTTGAATGCATTTCCTATGTGACACTTATCTAAAGTTTGTACAACGCCTTAGTTGGAACCTTGGGCAGTGCCAAGTCCAAATGATCTATGTCCTTTAGTGGTTTATGCACTGTATCTTCATCTACCTACAACATTTCCTGAGTGATACAAAAATTTTCATTCCCCATAGCTATGATCTACACTATCTCCTATTCTGGAACTATTCTTTCCTGAGATTTTTTCTTTTGTTGTGCCTACTCTTTTCTCTGCACTATAGTACGTTGCAACTATTCCAGTGAATCCTTGACCTAAGTCAATTTCTTGACTGTATCCTCGCTCTACTTCTCAGCATCATACCATGATTCCACCATGTGATCCTACACTTTCTCTGCTACTAACTCTGTATCATCCTCTGTAAGTGTAAATTGAGGAACTTCCTTGTGTGCCTTCATTTTCTTGCACTGGCCTGCTATCTGCAACACTATTCTTTTCATTGGTAGTGTCTTTGTCTGAGCGGTTGTAAATGGTCTATCCATATCTAGGATATATCCACCTCTTGTTTCATCCAACATAGGAATACTTGTCTCGATTTGTGTTCCTCCATTTGGTTCTACTACATGCTCCTTTTCCTGAGATGAAGGCTTGGGGATAATGTTTTTCTACCTTGGATTTTTAATTATTGTACTACCCCCTGTTTCGTTTTCTCTCTCTGTCGCTTTCCTTGTATTTTTTGATGGGATGGTTGACTACCTTGAAGGTCCAACCTATAATTTTTGTTTACGTTTTGGTAATTTATTTATCATTACTGGCACCTTCCATTCTTCATGCCAATCCTTCATATCCCACTGCACTTCTTCCCCCGTGACACAGTATCTCAACTATAGTCATTCCTTCTTAGGATCCCTCTTATCCTGGATCCACATGTTATGTCTTGAATCTTGAAAGTTATTTATTCCTTGGTTCTCCCTCACAACTTCCAATGGTATTATCCATGTGTTTTTCAGTTTCTCCTGCATCTCATCATAGAGAATGGAGAAAATTCTAGAATTCCCCTTCCTTTTCTTAGGATATGAAGTATGCCATAATGTTGTATATTTCGTTGCATGACATTTCCCTAGTCTTTGGTAAAATCCATTGTATTTTGGTTCTCCACAACAAACAAATGCTATCAATATGATTAACCAAGAATAGTGAAATTCTGATCCTAGATCTTGCCCATCCTTAAAATCCTCCAAAAATAAATTTAGTAGATATGGAGCCCAACTAAGTAGACTCCCCTTTGCGAACTATGGGGCTTCTGTTATTACTCTTGCAGGGGATTCCTCTTTGCGACATTTTCTCAAAAGTTTACATGCCATCATTTTTGTCTTAAACTTAGTTTCTGGTTCATTTATCTTTCTAATAACCATTCCTATGGATCCTCTGTCAGTTCCATATTTTTTATTTATCTCATCATTCGTGGATTTTTATTTAATTTTGTCATCCATGTATTGCTCTAGTTTTTCTCCATCTGTTGGTAATCCTGTGATTTCTTCAATTAATTCCACATATATGGATACATGCCTATCCATCCATAATATTCCTCCATGTACTAGTGCCAGTAGCTGTTTGGCAAATTCATTTACATATTTTCCTCTCCCAAAGTGGGGAATTTCCAACAAGTTCATAATCCTTGTGCTATATAGCCCTACAATCCACTGTTTTGGCTCCAAAATGGGATCCCCTGATGGACCCTATCCTTTACTTTCCATGTACACTTGTTGTGTGAAATCAGGGAAACTCCCCCTATCTGCAACATCATTATCAACATACTTCAACTTATTGACACAACCTAACATGTCATCCAATACTTTGACTCCTTCAAGTATCTACGGTAGTGACAATGTTAGTTCCTTTTGTTTGCTCAGTTTTCTTGGTGCATCAAGTTTTTCCTTAGTCTTCTTCTTTCCTGTTGATGGCCCTGCCATTTATACCTTGTTCTTTTCCTCATCTTCTTCAGTGTCTAAGTTATGTTGGTTCGTAATGTCTTCCACCTATACTTGTTCCTCTGACTACTGCGATGGATCTGCTACACGATGCTATACTTCATCATAATTGGTCTGTTCATTATCTTCCTCATATGGATGTACCTATGGTTGTTCTTTACCTAACCCAATTTTTTCCATGGGGTTTTTCTTTGTGCTAAGGTTTTATGTTTGTCCCTGCGGGTTGATATCCATTTCCTCTATCACCAGAATTTGTTGTTCCTTCTCCTCTACAATAGTGGGACTAATCGAATAAATTACTGGGGAAGGAATGGTGTCAAAATACACCACTTCTTCAAGTTAAATTGATTTTTCCCCATCGGTTGATGTGTCCTTTCAAGACTTTGTGGAACTTCATGTTTTACTTGTGACACGGCTGGGAGATCCAATCTTTGGTGGTGCCATTTTGCTAAATCTTGAAATGGTTTCTCTGAATATTAACTAGATACCTCATAATCACCTTCTTGCAGTAATGTTTTGACCTTGAATATCATTTACACAAAGTCACAATGAGTCTTCTATGTTCACCTTTTCTTATTTTATAGGTTGTGCCATAAATTCTCTAGTGCACCGCTTCTTCTGATCACCACTTTTTCCTTTTATGGTTGTTTTTTGTATTGGTGTGCTTACTTTTCTGTCTGGTCCCATTTCTATGGTGCACATTGTATTCATGTTATTTCATACCAATTTCTATCTATTGCGTGTTGTTTTCTCTAGCTGCATGTTTAACACGTATCCATCTACTACATCTTTTTGTATTTTTCTTTCTTTTCTTATTTTATTTTCAACTCCTACTATATACACTATGTACAATTGTAATTGTATGCGCTGCACATACCGAGGGTTATTGGGTCGACTATCCCTATACATTTTCAGTCGACTGTTATTAACCAATCCTTGAATCTCTTTTCCTGCTAGATCCTGCAACTGTACAACATCTCCATATCTGATAGATTTTATCTCATATGGCCCTAGACAATGCATTCTGAATTTTCCTGGGTGTTGTAAGCACTTGTTTTTATAGAGGACAACCATATCTCCTTCCTTAAAGTTTTTCTTCGTAATGTGTCTATCATGTTAAGATTTGTCTTTGGATTTATGAACTTCCTAATGGAGACCAACCATAATCTTGTCCTCTTCTAGTTCCAGGAGTTGAGACAATATTTCTTGAGCTGCACCTCTTTCTGTCATGTTTGTAATGGCTGTAATGTGCAGACTAGGTATCAAATATTCCAAAGGGACTACTTCTTTCTGACCATACACTAATTTGAAAGGTGTCTGCCCTGTGAGTTTCTTGCATGTGGTTCTATAGGCCCATGATACTCCTGGTATCTTCAAATCCCAATCATCCCTATTTATATTGCAAATTTTTGTTAGGGAATTCTCCAATATTTTATTAAATGCTTCCACTATTCCATCAGCATTAGGATGGTATGAAGTTCTCTTCTGATGGTGTATTTCAAATTCTTCAGTGATTTCCTGAATGGTATTATTGTTAAAATGAGTTCCCTGATCACTCATCAAAATTCTAGGGAATCCAAATCTTGTAATTACTTGTTCAAACAGGAAGTGTGTTGTAGTTGATGCACTGTAATATTTTACTGTTGCTACTTCATCCCATCTGGTTAAATATTCTATCGTTGTAATGATGTACTTTGCTCCTGATATTCTAGTTGGTGGGTTGATTGGACCTACACAGTCTACTACCCATTTTTCAAACACTTTAAGGATCACCTTTGGTTTTAGGGGAATATCATCCATTCTAGATGTCTTTCCTACCCCCTCACAGACATCACAAGTCTAGAAATACTCCTTTGCATCTTTAGAAACTATTGGCCATCATAGTCTTGCGCGTAATATCTTTTATAGAGTTTATTTTCCTGCATAATCTCCTCTAGCTATTCCTTCATGTGCTTCTGCTAATATGATAGGATGTTAATGTTCCATGATACATCTCCTTAGAATTTTATATGCACCTAGTTTATACAAGTTTCCTACAATAAGTTGGAAATCTGCAGCTCTAAAGCACCAAATTCTTTTTTTGTGTAGTGTTGTATTCCTTTGTGGAAAATATTGTACTAAAAAATTCAATGATATCAAAAAAGTATTCATTATCAATATATATGGAAAAGAGTTGTGCACCAGGAAAATTGTCCTCGAAGATGCTTGGTTCCTCTCCATTAGTTATCCTGGACCAATGATCTGGCCATGCACTCAATCTTCTAGGTTTCACTACTACTTCAAAATCAAAATCTTTAAATAACAACAACCATCTACATATTCTATCCCCCAACATTGGCTTTTTGACCAGGTATCTAAGATCAGAATGATCCTTGACCATTTTAAAATGTTTTCCTAATGAATAATATCTGAACTTTTGTAATTCATATACCATATCCAAACCTTCTCTCTCTATTGTATTATAATTATGTTATGACTCTGAGAGTTTCCTACTTGCAAATGCTATTGGGTGATCTACGTCACGTTATCCTGGTTCTGTTAATATTTCTCCAAGTGTTACTAAAGAGACATACACATGAATATGGAATTCGTTTGACCAATCTGGAAACACCAGAATTGGTGTTGTCACCATTTTCTCTTTTAAGATGTCCAAACTTTGTTGGCACTCATCATTCCACTGGAACTTTTTATCCTTCCTTAACAATTTCTCCATGGGCACAATAATCTGTGCGTAGCTCTTTATGAACTTTCTATAGTATCCTATATGACCTAGTGTAGCTATTAATTGGTGCACTGACTTAGGTGGTGGGAAATTAACAATGACAACAATCTTTGTAGGGTCAATCAATAGGACCTATTTACAAACCACATGCCCTAAACAAATTCTAAACGATGCATTGAATATGCATTTCTTAATATTCAAAGAGATTTGACATTGTCTACACCTGTCTAACATTATTATTAAAACTTTAACATGATATTTCAATAGGACAAATATTGTTCAATCATCAAGATAAACCTACAAAACATTATGTATAAAATATTTAAATGCAGCTACCACTACTCTTGAAAAAATATAAGGGGAATTTTTCAATCCAAAGGGAATCACAGTGTATTGATATGACCCCCATTCTATGGAAAATGTAGTCTTATGATGATCCTATGGTGCTATTCTGATTTGTTGATACCCTTAAGATCTATTAGTAAATGAGTATGCTTATTGCCCTCCTACATTTTCTAATACCTCATCTGTAATTGGAGTAGGGAAGGGATCATGCAGACATGCATCATTAAACTTACTCAAGTATACAAATATCCTTATTCCCCCCTACTTCTTCTCATGAACTACCATAGGGATAATCCATTCATATTCTTCAACATGTTCTATTATACCAGACTCTAATAGTTTATCAATCTATGCCTTAAATTTCTATTTATATACTAGATTCAACATATATGGTTTCTGTCTTATTGGTATGGAACCCGATTGTAAAGGATTATTCATTTCTCCAAGTTCTCCTACTACCCCTTTAATTTGTGAAAACATTGTTGGAAATAGATCACTATACTCGTGCAATAACTTTGTTATTCTTTCCACTATTTGGTTGTCCCAATAGTCACCAATACTTGCAATATTTGGATTCTCTTATGTTCCAATATTTACATTATTTATCTTCAGTGGTGAAAAAAATTATTCTGATTGCAACTGTGGGCCTTCTACTTCTCTTTCCCCTTCAACTTATATTATCTGAATATCACACGGGTTTTCTTCTGAGACATGGAAACAATACAACAACTATCTAACTGTTTTTTATTGTGATTCTAATAAGATGTTAGAATTTCAAATTTAGGTTCTTCAAAAATATTTTATTCTATCAACTTTAGTGTTGCATCCATCACTGTATTCTCATGTTCAAATGAAACCGTGATTACAAAGTTTTGCCGCATCTTTGTCCAATTTCTAGTTCCTCTATGTAGTTCCAGTTCTGCATACCAATTTCTTGGTATGCCTTCTAGTGTATGGATGAAGTGATGTGGACACTACTCTAGTGGTACCAATCTCCATTGGGTTATGCATATTTCTATATGTTCTTTGGGCTATTCTCTTCCATCATATTTCTCCATATGTTTATTCTCTTGTTTTGCACCAAATTTGATGCCCAATAATCTTTTGCATTGATACCAGTCATGGATATTTTCTTTGTGAGTACCCCACCAACATGTAGGTGTTTCTTTCAAGGCCATATCTAAAACCAATAACCTTTTATTTTCCATCACTTCTAACTCAAACTTTGTTAAAAATTCTTCCAAATCATTTTGACCAGAAAAACTTGGAGGTTCTCTTACCTTTGTGTCAACCTATCTTAGTGCGCACGTCATTCTTGCACATATTCTGGTAGATATTTCATGTAAGAATTGTTTCCAATTCTCTAGTACTACGTCATAATATGAAGCACAAGAAATGATGCTTCTCTAGATAAGCATTCCATCTGTTGTTGGATTAATGTAATCTTCCTCGTGCATAGTATTTATATAGAACTAGTTAATCTATTCTGTGATAAATTTCTTTGTTGCTGGTTCAACACACCTTCCACCTTCTAAAGGATCTAATGGGGCTATGACTCTATATTCTCCTGATTCAAAAATTATTTTTCGGTTCTTCAAGTTGATGATAGCTTGATTGTCAAATGCCCAATCTAGTACCAACAATCTTGGATAAGGTGTAGTATTATCCACTATATCAATTACCTCAAAATATGCCATAGTGTGCACACCATCTAAATCCACTAGTATGCCTTTCAATCGACCAATTAGTATTACTCTATGTTGGTTTTCTAGTTTTAGTTGAATAGGTGAATATCCCAGTGTAGGCTACCCCATACATTCCCATGTTTTATTGGGAAGAACATTTACCTCAGATCCCAAATCTAATATGATGCCACCCATGTTAAAGTATCCAATATTTTCATTCAGTCTGAACTCTATATTTGTTCTTGTATTCCTATGGACATGGTTTACTATCTTTTGTTCTAGTTTAATCTCTTCTTCATGATTGCATTTTTCTAACAAACCTTGTAACACTTGTATAGAGGTTTGATCATTTAATAACTTCAAGAAATACACCAAGAAGTTTCTTAGATTACTTACCTTTTCTGAAGGATGACCTCCACTGGTATGATCATATGAATGAGTCATAACATATACTAGCACATTATATCCTGGATGTGCATTTGAAGTAGAAGTAATGTTCTCCTACAAAATTTCTTGTCTAGACTGCTTGAATGTATATTTTTCCTTGAGCACATCAAAATGTTGTTGAGGTGTTGTATTTTTTCTAACCCACTAGTGTTTATTCTAATTATTATTTGTTGCATCTCCTCATATTTTTTTTCCACCTCAACTAACTGTATTAATTTTTTCCCTTCATCTTCTCTAGTTTCCACAACAATCCATTGAACATTCTGGTTATTCTGATTCCTTTTGTCCTGTATTTTTGTCAGAAGTATAAGACAGTCTTCTGTAGTATGATATGATGTGCAACAATACATACATGTTGTTGGTGGTTGTGGAAAATCCATTGCATAATGTCTAGGTTGCTGGAAATTGTGGCATGTTACTAGTTCTCTACCTCTTCCAAATCCTCCTCTTCCATGTTGTCCTCTTTCTAATCCTCCTATGTTGCCTTGATTATCTGTGTGTGATGTATTGTACTATGGTACTTGATTATATTTAGGTGGCGTTGTAAACTACTTCACATTATTATACTGCCATGCAGTTGGACCTGTCATTAGTTCAATATGCATCCTATAGGCATATGTGGTCATTCCCTTCATAAGTTTCATGGTTCGAAAATCCTTATATTCATATACTACAGACTTGCAGAAGTTGAAGAATGTAATTTTAGGCATTCTTTGGTATTTTTTCATAATTGGACAATGATAGGGATCATGTCCATGTGTTTTACAGAGTTCACACCATAATCCTTCTGTGGGTAAGGGATTTGAAAATACTTCTCCAAAATATTGTACAAATGTTTGGCACTTGTTTTTGTGGTGTCCTTATGTTCTGCATAAGGTACACCATAAAAATTCCCTCTTTTACTTTCCTTTGTTCTGATTCAACTTAAATGTCATATTATTGAGATCCTCTCTCAACTCTTCTATATATGGATCTACATGTTTATACTAATTCTCTTCCAATTGTAAGGATGCTTGTAGAGCCTCAACATGAGTCTGGAACTTTTGTTTCCTCAATGGATATTTAAAATGTGGCAATAATGAGTTCATGAATATTTTCCTATGTTGCATGTCTATTATGGGATATTTCAACTTACCTTTCAATCGCTTGAACTTCTGATCGACTTCCCAAACTGACTCCCTTGGATTATGTTTGATTTATATCATCTCATTCACATATCAATATTCTAAAATTGGTCACTAGAACTCATTGATAGTTCCTTCTTTACATCTATGATGATTTTCAGTGTTCCTTGTGGAATTTTTACTACTAGACTCATAAAATAGTCCAGTGCACAGTTTCTGAATGTAATTGTGAGCTGAGCCACTTTTGTGTCTTCATCCATGAATTGTTTAGCTTCCCAAATATTTTCAAAAATAACTAGATTTTTCTCTAGGTCCTCCAACCCTTCTCCATGAAATTATGGTAACTTAATGGTTGGATATAGTCCTACCATTATAAAATTTGTGGTACTTCCTTCATGCGGTGTAGATAAATGACTACTGCTACCTGAACTTGTAATTCCACTTGAAATTCCATTGGTCCCTTGACCTATTGGATGCCTTCTTCCAGTAATTGTTGGTTTTATAAAATTTTCTTTCTTTCTTGATGTCTTAGTCGCACATGGGGTTGTGGGTTCCACACTAATTTAGATTTGGAATGGAGTTCCTTCTTTTGCGCCAGACCCCCGACCTCTAGCTTTTTTATCATATGTAGTGTGCAATATTTCCTCAATCTAATCCATAGCATGGAGATCCTATACCTCTTATTCATCACTTTGCAAGCCTTCCCTTTCTGCTACTGCTCTCTTTTTCCTATTAATCTTATATTGGTAGGGTAATCTGTTGCGTGTCGTTCCCGCTTTGTCAATTATTTTCTTGATATGTTCTTCATCCATCATAATAGGGTCCATTTATTCCTTATGCTTACCTCTATCCATATCCCTCTCCATGTATCATATTGTCCTTAATGTTTCCCCCAGTCTCCCCATGAGCATAGAGTTATTTAGCTGTCAGGCTCCATTGTCATCACACCTTTATCATGCAGAAAAATATTGATTTATGCATATAGTGATATGATATAATTTCTTATTCTACCCTTCAAAAATATGTGCTCTGTAGTAGTGTATGATTTTACATTATCGACTACAAACTCAATAATGAATCTTGCAATAACGTTGTCTAGCCAAAAGTCGACTACGCGTGTGAATTTGTTATTAAATTTTTGTAGATGCATAATATTGTCAGTAGTCCATTCTATTGGTCTTATATGATTATTTGGGTGAGTATCCTTCAATATCAGTATCCACTCCTATAGAAAATGTGGAAATTCACAACAAAATGCCTCATGAAGATCAGTAAATACGTCCCTCTCCAAATATTGGTTTTGTGTATGCTTATGGTTTCTATTGTATTTCTGTGCAAACATGAGATATTTTATTGTCAACCATCGTTCGATCTCATATTTATTTGGATTCCATGGTCTTGCACATCCCCTTATAATACTTTATTCTCTTCATTGTTCTTCTCAACAAGTCCCTTCCAATCTGTTATTCTGGGTTCTAATCGACAATAGAACCATTTGTTGGATGTTTCTCTGTTGAACCGGGTTCTACTTTAGGTTTCAAAAAAAAACATGCAAATCATCGGCCCTTCTGGAGACCAAAAGGCAACACTACACACATAGTGCACAATGAAGTATCACCCAAGATAGATTATGGGTGACTGCATGACCTAGATGTTTGCAATATTGGAAGGGAGGCTACTATGGGGACTGTTGGAGTTACTTCACACACACCTAGGATTTATTTTTCCTAAGTATTTTCCTTGTTTATTAGTCATAATTAGTCATTATCCACTCTCCTATATTTTAGGGGATAATATTCCACCTAGAGAATATTCTCTCTCAGTTGACACTTCAGTTTGACTAGTTGAGTTGAGTTTAGATCTTGCATTGGTTTAATCACCATGCAACATTGGGATAATCACCATTGTAATTTGACCTTGCCTTAGGATCATCACCAAAATGGTTCATTACCCTTGATTCCCTGATTTAACTCCTCACTACTCTTTGTTCAGTCAATTAACTGAAGACTAGTTGACTAGTTAACTCAACAAGGTGGCAGTTCACTCCTGTAATTGCCTAAGAGACTAGACTAGATGGTAGTTCACACCCGTAACTGCTGGTGTGTGTCTATATCACTCTAAAACACCACTATGGCTCATTGGTTCTCATCTAGTGTGCACTCATTGAGTTATACAAAGTATATGATGTGTAAATTATTCATTATTCAAACGGTTAATGAGAATTCTTTCATTCTTTCTCTCCTTCTTCTTATTTCTCCAATTCTCTTTGAAAATGTGTGTATTATTGTTTAGATAGATATATTCTGTGTAGTTTCAACACATTCACATGGTATCAAAGCCGATGGACTTCTAAGCAAAAGTTACACCAATTTATTTTTGTAGATACAAAAGATTGAAGACAACGGAAAGATGGATTTCCAAAAAGAATTCATTCTTACACCTTACAACTACTTTGCATGGAAGGAGAAAATATCCATAAATATCTGAACCAGAAGGTTGTATAGGTTAACCTTGAATACATATACATAAATGATATCAGACATAGAAAAATCCAAGTATTTAAATCTCATGGATGAGGCACTTAGAACAATTTGCAGTCTTATTTCTCTTGATATCCTTTTTCACATGTCTTCCTGTAAGACTCCCAATGAATCCTGGAACAACTTGGAAGGGATCTTTGGAAAATAGGATGAGATGAGGGGACACATGCTGGAGGTGGATATGCTCACATTGGATCCAAAAAGCTTTGACAATATCCAAGATTTATTTACAAAATTCAAGGATTTACTGTCGCAACTCAAAGCTTGCAGGGTTGATAAATCAAAGGAGGAGAAACAAATGGTTCTCACCGTTCTCTACAAGCTTGGTCCTGAATTCTATGTATTCATATCCACATTCCATTCTGTTAGATTCATCTCTGGAGCCACCTAGAATATTCCTTTTCTTGAGGACTTTATTGAATCCTTGACACAAGAGCAAACCAAGCTCATCAACATGGGAAAAATCAAAGGCCCAAAGGCGCATGCACTCACTGTGAAAGATGGAAAAAAAAAATAACAAAAATATAAAGATAAATATAAACAGAAAGCTCATGCACATCTGAAGAAGGAAGGGTACACAAAACCCTTCATATGTGCCTCCAGATCCAAAGGAGAAAAGGGAATAAAAGGGGAGAAATTCATGTATTGTCACAAAGGATTCCATTTAGAATTCACATGCATGTAAAAGAAAATAGATATGATGTCTCAAATACTTCATCAAAACAACCTTGGAGATAGAATCCCTGAGGGTGTCAATAAGTAGAAGCCATAAGATCTGAATTCCAAGAAAGGCAATTCTAGCCATGCCTTGATTTCCATCAACTCCTCTCTTGATGCTTGGATCATAGATTTAGGAGCATCACATCACATGGTTGCCTCAAAAGTAGTATATTATTCTTTGGATGCATGAAAAGGTCCTCCCATTCTAATGGGAGACAACTCTTCTGTCGAAGTCACCGGAAAAGGAAGGATTGAACTCACCAACGGAAGATTCGAGAACGTGTTGCATGTTCCCAAAATTTATATCAACCTTCTCTCCATGTATCATATGACAAATTCTAGAACCAGAAAGAAAGTCATACTCACACCAAATTTCATGGACATCTACGACATGAAACCAACTCCAGGGTTGCTACTAGTGAGTTAAATCATTAGTCTAGATTGTATACATTTTCTGAATTCATTGAACCTGATTCTTCTTTACTTCTTACTCATGCTGATGAAAGTAGTAGGATATGGCATGAAAGGTTTGGAAATTTTAATTTTAGATACATGCAACAACTTAGAAAGAAAATATTGGTTTATGGTCTACCAAACATCCATTTATCCAAGGGAGTGTGTGATGGATGTGTTCTCAGGAAAAACCATCAAAATAAATTCAACAAGGGAAAGTATCATAGAGATTTTGCACCTTTTATATTTGATTGATCTAAAAAAGAAGAAGACTTGTATTCTTGAAAATATTTGCAAGTAAAATTTATGTGTTAAAATGAAAATGGATCAACTTTGCAACACAACTTTAATAGAATTTACTCATTCAATATGCATATAAATAGCATTAATAACAGTGAATAGAAAACACATAACAAAACAAATGATAAAGGAGTTCACCCCTCTCTTGGGCTACATCTCCTGGTCCAGCTTCCAATGGATCATTTGTATTATTTGCTCAAATTGCTCAAAAATGTACTTTACAATTCTCAAAATGCCAAATAGACTGCTCCAATGGCTTCAGAATGTCCAAAAACCCCTAGTTGGGCTTTTTCGGCACCTTGTTTGGCCAAAAATTGAAGAAGATAGGCTTCCTGGAAGTCCCCCTTCAAACTTGATGTCTCTGCATCTACAAATCACACCCTTGTTGGCTCAACCTAGCCCACACGCATATTGAAGCGTTAAATCTTAGCACCGGATGCAACCACGCAAACCATGCAAATTGTAGGACGGTTACAGGTGCACCTAGCCCCTAACCGCTAGGGCTATGGTTGTATGACCCATATGACCACGCGCAAGTGCAAACATAGGCCCCCGTTTCCACAAGCCAATGGTTAAAGAACAAGTGGCGGGTCATTTGTATAACCGTTGAAACCAAAATACAAACCAAATCATGCGCGCGCATATATGGCATAACATGTGGTCATATTACAACAATGTATGCGTCTGGGGGCTGGGGCTAAGCCCCAGCCCAGACCCCTGCGCCAATACATAACAAATCAAACTTAAATAAATATGAAACCATATATATAACAAGGATTATGGTGTGGCACGTTGGCAATGAAAACTTCACAAAGGTTGTATTCATGGGTGGAGGTCACAGGTTCGAACCTGGTGGACTCCAATAAAGTTTTATACAAGCAACCAATAACATGGTGCCAGGTGGCAGCCCATGACTGGGCCACATGGCACCGTACAACCAACCAAATACTACCATGTGTCGCAATGTCATTCATCCACATCTACCAACTGTCTACCACTCATCCCTACCACGTGTCGTATGGATTTCCACATCAGCAGTCGTACGGACTATACGGACTGTATAGTCAACATCCCCTATTTTTTGCATGTTTGTCATTTTGAACAGAACGTGATATCTCTCACTCCTGACATCCGTTTGAACCCAAATAAGTTGTGTTGGGTTCATAACAACGAGGCCTATGCTCCTGTTCGATTTGAAGAAATTATAAGCACTTTGAATTTTTGAGCAAAATTTGATCCCCTGGATCACACCTCCCCATTGGAAAGCTTTTGGACCTCCAAAAGACTATTTTCAGTCTACCTGAAGATGAGGGTATAATTACCTCACCTTTACAACCTCAATCCACTTGTCTTTGCTTGGATTTGTACCTTTAAGACCAACTCGAAGATACTCCACATTTCCTCGTTTTGAAGTTCACATTCTCCTGTCAAGGATGGTGTCTTCACGCAGTTCTGTAAGATATTCTGGGGAAAAATAAT
>JZKD02S0244037.1:284448-322904 GCA_000966675.3 Picea glauca | reverse complement strand
TGTTTTGAGCCAGTTGGAAAAGGTGGGTGGCCACCGATATCCACCTGGATCAATATCCCCGAAGACCACTGTGTGAAACCTTATGCACATCTACGAATCTACTAAGTGACTCCACCTAAATCTGGTTGTTGAAGTGTTGCATGCCCACTGGTATACTTCAATATCTTCTGGGATAGAATCCAATGTCACCACGAACCCAAGAAAGATTCCAAATGAATCCCTTTCTTTGTCTAGCTAGGGTGGGTATTGCACCACCGAAACTAAATATGCAATGGAAGGGTTTCACCCAAAACCCTAACGAAAACATTGGCTACAAGAGCACTCAATAACATATCAAGTCATAATGCCAAGGAGGTTAGCTATCCCTCTATTTTTTCTTCTTCCAACTCTTCTAGATTTTTATTCCTTTGACCAAATAAAACCCTCACTTAATTCCCCCTTAATAAAATATAATTGTTTATTTTATTTAATGTCTCTTTAGGGTTTGATACCTTGACTCCCCTTTTCTTTGTTGACTATATCCTATGGGAGTCGTATATTCTAATGAGTCATCAATTGGAGGGGAACATTATAGTCCTCCCTTCCCAACATTGCTTGTCGTCAAGCAATTCTAGATCAGGGTGCTCTAAAATATGCTCTCCTTCCCACATAACATCTTCTACAGGAAACCGTTTCCATATGACTAGGCACTCTCGTATGAATGTGCTTCTCAGCCTTCGTTCCCAGACATCAACAATCCTCTCAGGTGTTAAAACAAACTTTCCTTCCTCATATAGTGGAGGAATATTTACCAAAGTGGTGACCTATTGGCCCAATGCCTTCTTGAGGCAGGACACATGGAAGACGTTGTGGAATATTCTTCCCTATGGTAGCTCCAACTCATACGCCACCTCTCGAACTCTCTTGATCACTCCATAAGGTCCGTAAAAGTGGGGCTTCATCTTCTCTACGTCACTCTTCTTCAGTGACGACTGTTGATAATGCTACAACCTAAGAAAGACTAGGTCCCCGACCTCAAAACTGTGTTCCACCCGATGCCTATCTGCATACATCATCTATTGGTTCTGTGTAGCCTGTAAATTATCCCTTAGGACCCTCAGGATGTCCTGACTTTCCTGCAACCAATATTTGTCCTTGGGGGCCCTGCTCTTTCCAAATGAAAAATCTACAAATGATGGGGCATCATAGTCATACAATTCCCTGAACGAACTCATCTCGATGGACATGTGATGAGTGGTGTTGTAACAATTCTCCCCGAGATGCAACCATTTTATCCATGCTCGATGTTTTCCTAACACATAGTTCCTCATGTACCCTTCTACCCATTTTTTCACTATCTCAGGTTTATCGTCTATTTGGGGGTGATATCTAATACTAGGTGTCAAATCCATCCCAGATAACTTGAATATATCTTGCCAAAATGCGTTGAGAAACCTGCAATCCTGATCACTGACTATGTTCCTCGGAAGACTGTGGAGTCTGAACACTTCCTTGAAGAAGAGATCTACCACTAGAGATATCATTGATCTCATGATTGACATACTCTCCCTCATTATTAGTTCGGAGGACTTTGATATTCTTTCCAACTGTGTCTCAGCCAGGGCTTTGAAATCTTTGAGGTGTTGAAAGACCTCATATTTTTGCATGAGAAAGTAGATCCATGTAAAACGTGAGAAATCATCAAAAAAAATGAGAACAAACCTCTCTTTGTTGATGGATGGATGTGGGAAAGGACCCATAAGGTCACTATGGATTAGATCTAAAGGTTCAGAATCTCTTTGAGACTTTCCTTTATCCAATTTCTCTTGAGGGTGTTTTCCGAGAACACATCCCTCACATACTCCCTTGGAGAAATGGATGTCTGGTAGAACACCAACCAATATTTTCTTGATAAGTTGTTGCATGTATCTGAAATTAAAATGTCCAAATCTTTTGTGCCATATCCTACTACTTTCATCAGCATCAGTAAGCAGTAAAGAAGAATCAGATTCAATGAATTCAAAAAATGTATACAATCTAGACTGATGATTTACCTCACCGGTAGCAACCCTGGAGTTGGTTTGCATGTCATAGATGCCCACAACATTTTTTGTGAATATGACTTTCTTTCCAATGTTGGAATTCATCATCTAATACATGAAGAGAAGGTTTACTGAAATTTTGGGAACGTGCAACACATTCTCAAAGCTTCCATTGGTGAGTTCAATCCTTCCTTTACCGGTGACTTCAACAAAAGAGTTGTCCCCCATCAGAATAGGAGGACCTTTGCATGCATCCAATGAATAATATAATGATTTTGATGCATCCATGTGATGTGATTCTCCTGAATCTACGATCCAAGCATCGAGAGAGGAGTTTATGGCAATCAAGGCATGGCTAGAATCGTCTTTCTTGCGATTCAGATCTTCTGGATTCTTCTTCTTGGCACCCTTGGGGATGCAATCTCCAAGGTTGTTTTTCTGAAGTATTTGAGATATTATATCTATTTATTTTTGCATGCATGCGCATTCTGGATGGAATCCTTTGTGTCGGTACGTGCATTTCTCCCCTTTTCCCCTTTGGATCCGGAGGCATCGGTGAAGGGTTTTGTGTACCCTTCCTTATTCGGATGTGCATGATCTTTATTTTTGTCTTTATATTTGTATTTATAATATTTGTGGCTTCCATCTTTCACATTAAGTGCATGCACCTTTGGGATTTTGATTTTGCCCATGTTGATGAGCTTGGTTTGCTCGTGTGTCAAGGATTCGATAAAGTCCTCAAGAGAAGGAATCTTCCAGGTGGCTCCAGAGGTGAATATGACATAATGTAATGTTGATACGAATACATAGAATTCAGGACCAATTTTGGAGAGAATGGCAAGAACCATTTGTTTCTCCTCCTTAGATTTATCAACCCCCCAAGCTTTGCGTTGCGACAATAAATCCTTGAATTTTGTAAAGAAATATTGGATATTGTCGAAGATTTTTGGATCCAATGTGAGCAGTTACACCTCCAACATGTGTCCCCTCATCTCATCCTATTTTCTAAAGATCCCTTCCAAGGTGGTCCAAGATTCACTGGGAGTCTTACAGGAAGATATGTGAAAAAGGAGATCGGGAGAAATAAGACTACAAATCGTTCCGAGTGCTTCATCCATCCGATTTAAGTACTTGGATTTTTCTATGGTTGATGTCGAGTTTGTATCTGTATTCAAGGTTAACCTGTACAATCCTCTGGTTCGGATATGAATCATTATTCTCTCCTTCCATGCAAATTAGTTGTAAGGTGTAAGAATGAATTGTTTTTGGAAATCCATCTTTCCGATGTCTTCAATATTTTTTACCTGCAATTTTGTTTGGTGTAGATTTTGCTTAGTAGTCTGTCGGCTCTGATACCATGTAAATGTGTTGAACTTTCACATAATATATCTATCTACAAAACACTACACACATTTGCAGCGAGAAATTAAGAAAGAAGAAGAAGGAGAGAAAGAATGGAATAATTCTCATTAACCGTTATGAATAATGAATAATTTACACATGATATACTTTGTATAATTCAATGAATGTGCATTGGAGGAGAACCAATGCACCATAGTGGTGGTATAGAGTGATATGGACACACACAAACAGTTACAGGAGTGAACTGCCACCTAGTCTAGTCTCTCAGGAAGTTACGAGAGTGAACTGCCACCTAGCTGAGTTAACTAGTCAACTAGTCTTTAGTTAACTGACTGAACATAGTGTTATTAAACATTTATTTTTCTTTTAGAACCAAAAACTTCTTATCAAATGATGTTTTTTTCAAGATTAACATCTATGTCCTTAATGGAATGGAAACCACAATCTTTTCACTTGTCATTGTTATTAACCATTTTCATTTTTAAGAATCATAAAGTTTATCAAATGTTCTTTTTAAATATTAACACCCACTTTTCTTAATAAAATGGAGCCCACAATCCTCTACCTTCATCATTAAAAAAATAAAAAAAAGTAACATGCACATTTCTTAATAAAATGGAGTCCACAATCCTCATATTTTGTCATTATTATTAGACAGTTTTCAAGCCCATAATGCCCATCTCTGGTAATAATGAGAAATCCAATTGTTTTAGACAACCATAACCTCTATTCTCATTATTATTTGACATTTTTTAAGTGCACAAGATGTTCCTCACTACCCACAAAGTAGGTTTACTATTTAGTTGTGTTTGCCCATATGGTATGTAGGTTTGATATTTATCTACTTTCTGCTTTTTCTAATAACATTTTTTAGTGGGTTTATTATTTCTCTCATTTATGTTTTTTTCCCATAGAGTTTCTCAGTAGGTTCACCATTTATATGATTTTTTATTTCGCCCATAACATAGTTACCAACTTAACAAGAACTCTACAGAGTTCTCGTTTTTTGGGGGGTCACATTTTTTACCTCGTTTTTAAAAATGGTGCTACCGGTAGCACCCCCCTCCCTTTTTAGGTGGTTTTTTGATATTTTAAAATTTTTGATCCACAATGTTTCCACATTATTTTTTAAAATGCTTATTTTTAATCTATTTTCTAATTTTTCTAATTTTTTTTTATTATTCAACATTGTTTTTAGTCATTTTTCCATGCTTCTTTCAATCTTAATTTTTTTTTTTACCATTTACTTTTTTGAAATTACGATTTTTCATATAATTGTGTCTTTTAATTAATTTATTGTTTCATACTTTTAAAATATAGTGGAAAACATCATTTTTAACACATTGTTTACCTTTACTTCAATACATAGAAAATAATTGTAGTTAAATAACACTATTTTTTAATATTTAGCGAAAAAATATACATTTTGCAGCCATATATAATAAAAAACCTATACATTTTTGTACCTATTCATTTAAAATAACATGTCAAATAAAGCATTTTTATAGACATAATTGAACAAAAAAAAGTGAAAATTTTACAAAAAAATTAACATTTCTTTTTCCATATTTTTATACATTTAAAGTAAAAAAATGACAACATTTAATAAAATTTTCCCTAGTATAGTGATTCACATACAAATAAAAGGAAAAATAAAACAATAAAAAGTTTTATCATAAAACAACAATAGATACATATTCATTTTTATTTTAAAATCTTAAAGTCAAAACATTACAGTTATAGCTCATAAAAAAATTGCAAAATTGAGTATCGTCTTCAAGGGCATCTTAAAATTAATCAACAATATCATGTTGATTTTTCAATAGGCTAGGTTAAGATGAATATTATTCCATTTTATCATTTAACCATAACCATAAATTTTGCAGCAATCAAGATCACAAGAAGAAGCACCATGCACAAGAACACAAAATGTATCCTGGGAAACCCTTCTCAACAAGGGAATGAAACCCAGCCAAATCCTTTGTTATATTATTCAAGAGAAATACCTTCACCTCCAGGAAAGACCTAGCACACAAGAGGGTGCTTAAACCCTAGAAATCTAGCACCCAAGAGAGGTGTGCACTTTTTTCCAAAGAAGTGTACTTGCTAAAATTACCAAACTCACAAGTATGATATGATTCCACAATGGGGAATCATCCCTTACTTATATTAGACTTGTCAAATCAACAAAGGCGTCTTATTGGCTAAACATGGTCGACCTCTATAAGTCACTTTATAATTTATTATTATTATTAATATTAACAATATTAATTATCTTTTACATTTATTATCACATTAAGGTGGGGCCGACATGTACCCTTTACATAACAATTAGGGTTACAGGTAGGTCTGACTCTTGAACAACATATAGCAAAGGCTCTTATACACCCACTAGTGCTCATCCACTAGGGGCACATTCATAGGGATGTCATAGCTCTAGCTCATTGCATTACATAGAAGAACTAGATCTACACACGTTCACATGTGCTCATCCACAGGCACGCCCACTCATTAGATTGGCTTTCCCACTGGATATTCATCTGGAGTTCTTCTCACTCTTTGAATGGAGGAGGTCATCTCGATGTTCCTAGCTATGTCTCAGGCAAGAACCACATACCCTTCTCAGGGATTTCTCTCAAGTTTGTAAGCTAAGAGAAAGGCTTCACATAGCTGTAATGATCCACACCTCACAGGTTTGTAAGCTGGAGAATGTCTCACATAGATGCATTCATCAACACTCCCTCTCAGTTGGGGAGGCATTCTTCATAAAGTCAAGTATCGCACGAATGTACTATGAATTTTCTCTTTGGATGAAGTCATTAATACTCCCTCTTAACTAGGAAGGCATTTTTCACCAAGTTAATCTGGTGAAGATGTCTATAATCTGCTCACGTGTAGGAAGGTACTGCAAGTGTACGATTTTCCTCTGCATCATATCTCTGATCTAAGGATATTGTATCTCATCGTGTTTCGATCCATCAGGAAACATTAGGTTCTCAAGGAGCTTTACACACGACTCTTGGTTATCATCATAGGATCCATCTCACGGTCAAGTAGATCTGTTAGAAGCTAGTGAAGTCGCATTGCTTCGCACACTTGATGCTATTTACTCTGCCTCTGTAGTACTTAAGGTCACATAGTTTTATTTCCTGCTGTATCAAGAAGTCATGGCACACTTTATAGTAGAACATCAACCAGATGTGCTCTCCTGGTCCACTATACTTTTGCTCAGTTTGAATCGACATATCCTGCAAAATCAAGTTCATACTGGAGGTATATCTCAAGCCATATCTCAATACATGTTTTTTTGGTTGTTGTCTAAGCATATTCATTGCATGGAATGAATCAAGTCTGGTGTTAACTGGGTACCCCAGTGATCCAATCGGATGTGGATCAATCTCGGTTGAATCATCATGAACCTTCTTCTTTAAATCCATCATGGTGGATTTTGCATTCTGTTATACTTAACTTCTTTAATATTTTCACCGTATATCTTCCTTGACTCAGGAAAAATCTTATCAGTCCTCTGTCATACTTCTTGTCCCAAGAAGTAGTGCATCATACTTAGATTCTTCATCTCGAATTAGGAAGTCAAGGATTACTTTTTTTCAACCATAAGGATTTATGGATAAGTCATCGGAATCAAGCTCTTATCACCAACATTGTTTATGATATAGGTTTGGATCAACAACACTCTTGTTGAAATCCAAACTCATAAAAAATCTATCTATCTAATATAGTTTCCAACTCATGGATGGAAGTGCATTGGTTTTACTGGAACAAGTGTCTCATCATAGACAACTCCCTATGTTTGTAATAAATCTCTGGCTATAGATTTCATTTTGTTTTTCTCGACACTTCCATCAGCTGCATGATTGATCTTATAGATCCTCTTGGGAGTTATCACGGACTTCCCTTCTAGTCCCTGAATAATATCTTATACATCATTTTGTAAGATATACTGGTATTCTTCTGTTATGGCATCTTGCCATACTTGTTCTCTTGTTGCTTATCTAAGACAAGGAAGCTCAACATCAATGAAGTAGCTCATGACTAAAGGATAGCTCGAAAATCTTTTTTGCTTTCTCGGAATGTGCCTTGAGAGGCTTGTTTAATTCTTTGCCTCTAGGTAGCCCTTTTATTTCCTACTGAACATATCAACCRGAACAACTAGATCAATTGGAATAATGTATGTCTCCCTCTCAACYGTTGAAGGGGGAGAAAGATATTGTCTCATTGTCAATCTCCATCTGAGATTCTTTGGATTTTGAAAAGCTATCTCTTCTTCAAGGGAAACATCGTTTTTTCTTGTTCTTGTATGATRAACAAATTAAAGATGGTTTGGACTCCTGTACCAGAGATAATGGTCCAAATATTGAGAGCTTCCGTACTAGAAATAATATTCATCGTTTATTTGAAAAATTGAATCAACTATAAAATTAGAGATCAATTGATTTACCTAGTTGTAGTCATGTCATTTTAGAGGAAGTACTTCTCCTCTCTCTTCTCTTCACTCTTTTGAGGTGGATCTGGATCAATGTTAGTGATGGAAGCATATTTTCTTCCCTTCTTCCTGCTTGGACAATTTCTTGCAATGTGTCCATACTTGTCACATCTGAAGCATTGAATTTCTGAATCATGTCTTCTTTGATAACTTGGATTGGATGAAGACTTTTCACCCTTAAATGTTTGCCTAGAGTTTCTTTTGAATTTTCCTCCCTTCTTTGTATGAAGTGCAAGAGCATGATTTTCTTCTAAGGAATCTTCCAGTCCTCTATTTCTAAGTCTAAGTTCTTCTAGAGTGCAATATGTCCATAAACGCTCAAAGGTTGGTAGATATTCTCTTCCATTAATACTCTAAATGAAAGGCTCCCATGATTTTGGAAGATTTTGGAAGATTCTGGAGAGTGGTTAAGACAAGTTCTCTATCGGACATGATTTCCCCAATGGTATCTAGATGTTCTTTAATCTTTGACAACTTCATAAAAAAGAGTGCAACTATGTCATCCTTCGTCATCTTGGTACTTTGAAGTTGGATCTTTAAGGTAAGAGCTCTAAGAGTGTTGTCACTTTCAAACATTCCTTTTAACGTTTTATACATATCATAGGTTGTCTTTAGATTAGCAATACAGGGTAAGAGGCGATCTCTTACTGAGTAGATGATTATTTTTCTTCCTTTGACATCTTCTTCTTTTCTTTTCTATATCGGTAGTTATGTCTGGTAGAGTTTTAGTTGTTACATCCAAGAGATCATCTTCTTCAAGAGTGGTTAGAAGCTTTGATTTCCAAGGGCTGAAGTTGCTTGCTCCATCAAGTCTATCTTCTACTAATGTTCTGTTCTTCATTTGATTTGTTTCTTCGAACACTTGTCGACTAGATTTTGAAAACTAATGATTAGGTTGAATTAGAAACCTTGGATTATTTGGGCTTATGACTGCCAATAATCAATTTGGTAGTATCATTGAGATGCTTGCTTATTCAAGAAAACGTTTCTTCAGAAACTCTAGAATTAATATTCTGTAGGAATTTTCAGTACCCTTGAAACCCTAGGTCCAAAAATCAAAATTTCTCGAAATTTCGTTTTGAAAGCTTATGGAGATACGCTGGAAGAGGTCATACTCTTCTATGCCAAAATTATCCCCAGCGTCCAAGTATTAAGGGTTGAATCACCACTAAGAAGGAGGTCATACGGATTTTCTGGAAACCTTAGGAGGTTCATACAGTTCTACAGAAGAGGAGAGATGGTTGATAAAATATTGTAGCTTGTGCACTGGGTTCTTCAAGACCTATGCTCTGAAACCATGTTGATTTTTCAATATGCTAGGTTAAGCATGAATATTATTCCATTTTATCATTTAACCATAACCATAAATGTTGTAGCAATCAAGAACACAAGAAGAAGCACCATGCACAAGAACACAAAATGTATCATGGGAAACCCTTCTCAATAAGGGAAGAAAACCCAACCAAATACTTTGCTATATTATTCAAGAGAAATACCTTCACCTCCAAGAAATACCTAGCACGTAAGAGGGTGCTTAAACCATAGAACTCTAGCTCCCAAGAGAGGTGCACACCTTTTTCCAAAGAAGTGTACTTGTTGAAATTACCAAAATCACAAGTATGATATGATTCCACAATGGGGAATCATCCCTTACTTATATTAGACTTGTCAAATCAACAAAGGTGTCTTATTGGCTCAACAGAGTTGACCTCTCTAAGTCACTTTATAATTTATAATTATTATTATTATTATTAACAATATTAATTATCTTTTACATTTATTATCACATTAAGGTGGGGCCGACCTTTACCCTTTACATAACAATTAGGGTTATAGGTAGGTTTGAATCTTGAACAACATATAGCAAAGGATCTGATACACCCACTAGTGCTCATCCACTAGGGGCACATCCATAGGAATGTCATAGCTCTAGCTCATTGCATTACACAGAAGAACCAGATCTACACACATTCACTTGTTCTCATCCACAGGCACATCCACTCATTAGATCGCCTTTCCCACTGGATAATCATATGGAGTTATTCTCACTCTCTAAATGGAGGAGGTCATCTCTACGCTCCTGGCTCTGTCTCAGGAAGGAACCACGTACCCTTCTTAGGGGCTTTCTCTCAGGTTTGTAAGCCGAGAGAAAGGCTTCAGGTAGCTGCAATGATCCACACCTCACAGGTTTGTAAGCTGGAGAATGTCTCACATAGTGGCATTCATCAACATATCATATATCCCAAATTCATCATTCTCAACAAATACATTATCATCTTTTTTGACATCATTTTGTGCTTCCATTGTCATTTTTCTCTTCCATTGGGTCTTTGATATCCACAAGTTCTCCAAAGTGATCTTTTCCAATCATTCCTCCTAATGGTACTTGCGGTTCCTTTGACATTTTTACCACCTTTGATTCACTAAAATCTCCTTTCCCCAAGCCAAGTTCTTGCATTTCATCTGGAAGAGCTGGAATAACATTAATTCTTTGTTGAATAAAATTGCACTACATTGGGTCACTTTAAATGGCTATGCAATTTATTCCTTTTTGTAAGCAACACTCTAATGTTGTACATAATCACCAAATACAAATTAAATAATGAAGTTAAATATTGTAAAAAGACATAAATTAAAAATAATATAAGATTGAAGTATGATTTCATAAATGTTAGATCATAATTCTTACTTGAAGCCAAGAACAAATCCAAACCCCAATCTCCTTCATTTGAAAATGTATCTATAAGATAATTAATTAATTCTTGTGATTTTTTTATAAATGTTAACCATATCTCCTTTCAAATCATTGTCTCAATATGTTAGCTTTCTAACCACAACATTATATACCAATAAACTACTAGGAGTCTCTCCATTCTTTACATTGACAATAATAGAATTATAAGAATCATCTTTTGTCAAGGTTGCAAGATGTATACTCTCAAAATCATGTTTAAATGGTTCTCTATTGGAGCTCTGAATATTAGGCTTGTGCCTGTAACATAAATAAGTGCAAATTCAATTAACTTGTGAATTAATAAAATTGTTTTCTAATCTTAATTGCTAAACATACACTTTCAATATCTTACCAAATAAACTACATCATTGTGTTTTATTTTTCCTTGAATCTTGATTGTACTAATCATTGTTGTGTGTCTGAATGAGATACCAGAAATCTCCAAAATGGTGATGTTGTGACTTCCGTAAATTTCATAATCACTTTATTGAAATCTTGGTAAGTATAAGGCTCAGTATCGTATCCAATGTTTTGGATAGTATAACCACGAGGGATATCTGCAATAACTAAGGAGTATTATTTTTTAGGAACAATATTTGCAAGTTGTTCATAATCACTTGATATCACTGTATATTGAACAGTGTTGAGCCCATTCCAATTGTAGTGATCAAGGGTGTCATCAAGTTCAACATTTTGAACATGTCTCCTTCTTTCTCTTTCAAACTTGGCTTTTTGAATACAACTTTTGAAGGTTTCAGATACTCCATCTACATTATTTTTTGGTATATTTAATAAAACAAACAAACATATAGTTATATATCTATAACTATTAAACTAGAAATAAATTAACTTACAAACGAATAATATGAATGTAATAAATTAACATACATTTTTGAATGCAACAAAAAATTGTTTCAATATTGTTGTAGAGCTTGAATCTAGATAGTCAAGTTTAACATCATCCCAACTTTCTTCATTCAAGATGTTAACCATTTCCTCTTGTAATCTCATATACACCTTGTGACTAAATAAAATAAATAAATAATTTTATAATAACTATATCATAAAATAATTAGAACATTGATATGTTAAACTGAAAAAATTAATTTTCTTGTCCTAACATAAATAAAAATAACTCAAAAAACTTACTTTTTAAACTCATCACACATTTCTTCCATTGACAATTCACCCGACCTTACACGTGATAATATAGCTATGATCATTTTCTCATCCTTCACTCCTTGTATTGTTCTCCAAGGTGTAGTAGTCATATCATCTGGAAGATTTTTTATTTTAGGACCTGTCTTACATGTGCCACATATTAATGGTTTAGCCTTCTTAACTCTCTGATTTTTTATACTAATATTTTCCCATAGGTTGAAGATCTCATCTATCAAATCCCATACATGTCCAGTTCTAAATCTCAATTGAAAATAGCTATCCACAACTCTGCTATTTTCATCATCAAGTGGGAAGCCTATTTCCATACAACATTGCTTTTGAAACTTGGCATCAACATTTGATCTCTCATCACGGCATAATTCAGAAAAATCATTATGGATAAATCTCACCCTTTGAATGAAAGTCATGGACATTTTGTACTCATTCTTTGTATTATGATCCCATGCCAATAAATTTTCTTTTGAATCTGTTAAACCAACATAAATTATGCATTTGACTATCTCAAAAAGAGGATTATTGGGATATTCTGGCATCATTTATCTTCTAGCCTCTGCAAAATGATTTGCTCCAATCACATAATATTTGTAGTCAAAACATTTTGATCTATAAAATTATTTCTTTCTAGGAACTTCCATTGGGTCAACAAAAACTAGATAGTCAACCACATGTGCATATGGATTGTACCTAATCAATGCTTTGAAATTGTGAGTATGCAAGTGATGCGGTTCTCTAATCTGATATTTTTCTTTCCCTTCAATGAGTTTATAAAGTTGATTCATATTCAACTGAAATGTATGGCCATCATCAACTAAGTTCTCTGTCCTCAATCTATTTTGAATGGCATTTTTGTTTTATAATACCATCCTCTAGATCAACACCTGATGTTTTTATTTCTCTGCTACCTTTAGGACTTTCATTATAATACTCAGAGCTAACGATGACTTCTTGAACATCATCAACAACATTTGTTTTCTTCCTCTTATGATTTAAATGGGTTTCATCTAAATCAAATATTTCTTCATAATCAATAGGAATGGACTCGTCATCGCCCATCGCTCTTTTGCGTTTATCTTGCTTATTATTTTTGTGAGAAGGAGTGATAACCTCATTGGGACTAATCTCAACTAAAGCTTCATTTGGATTTTCCTTATTTTCAAATGTAATCCTTTTAGGATTTCTAGAATGAGGAATTTTCTTTCTTCTTTCATGTTCTTCTCTGTCTACTCTTGCAGCTTCAGCCTTCATTACTTTTTGTTTCTTTTTCCTTCCTTCTTGTGTCTTTTCAATATGAAAAGTGTTGATGACATCCATGATATTATTCTCTGGAGAGCAAATCCCCACTAACGTCATATATGAAAGTTGTTCAACAAAATCCTGTAAAAATAAAATATAACATTTCCATGTTAAATAAAATTAAAAAATTAACATGATACTAAAAATAATAAAGGATACAAAAATAAAAATAAAAAAACTGACATTGTCCTTCTCAACATCATCAATGATGGATGCACATAATTATGTAAAACATTCATCCTTGTTATAATTTCTCAGTTTCAAACAATATCTAATCTTGATATAAGTCCTGCCTTGTTTGACGAGTGCATCAACAATATATGTGGTTGGCACCAAACATATATCTCGTAACAAGCCAAGTGCCTAATAATTTCCTTGCACATGTTCTAACTCGACACAATACAAATATAGATGTTCTCCATTCTTGCCTTGCTTGTCTTTAACAAACCAATAATATTCCTTTTTTTTTTCACCTTCCACAGATTTCCACTCTCTAACATTCTTCATTTCCCTTGACAAATCAGGTGTTGTGCTATCAATTTGTTTCCTAGCATTCATGGAGTCTCCAGTTGCAATTTTGGATGCCATTATTGTAGGTCGTGATCCAGATATATTCATGGATAATCTCTTTCCTGCCATTTTTCCTATAGAAAACAAAAAAATAGGCCTTTTAGATTATAATAAATTAAAAAAAGAAATTGAATATAAGAACTAATTTAAAAAAAATTAAAAAACAATTTGACCCATGGAGTTATTTGGGCGATGTCGGAACCAAGCCTTGGCTTACGGGGGCTAATACGATGTCGGGCATCGCCCCAGCTAGGTCTGTGACGAAGCGATGGAAGCGCCCAAGGCTTGGTCATGGGGGCTGCCCCGGGACTGTGACTTGGCTACAGGGATGGTTGGGTTGGGTGATGTCGAGCATTGCCCCATCCACCCCATGAACAAGCCCATAGGCCCACGAAACCATTCCTTGGCCGCAATGGGGGTTGGGGAAATGCCCGACATCACCCTAGCCCCTGGGCCCACATGACCGTGCCTTAGCTGCGGTAGGGGTTGGGATGATTTCGGGCATTGCCCCAACCCCCCTGCGGCCAAGCCCCCGATGGCTAAGTCATGGCCACGTTGGTCATGACTTGGCCATCGAGGGGCTGGGGCGATGTCGAGCATTGACCCGAGTGCCCCCGTAGGCCAAATCATGGCCTTGTGTTGGAGGGGCATTCCACCCAGTAACCACCATGTGCCAAAACTATAAAATTTTCAGTAAAAAACATTAAAAAAAGTAAATTTTTATAAAACACTATACCTAAATTTGCCTTTATTTTCTTTTTTTCGAAAAATCTTTTAAATTTTCTTTGAAAAAGGTCTCAATTTTTTTAGAAAAAATTAGAAAACATCTAAAAAAATTTAGGGTTTTTATAATTTTCGCATGAAAAATCCATATGTGATTCAAAGATGATCTTATAAATATTTTTTTGGTAAATAGTAAGAATTTAAAAAATAACTAACTTCTAAAACACTAGATTTTCCTCGAATGTCTTCTCAATGTTTCTCCCTTGTAACTTGCTCCAAATTATTTAACGAATACTGCCCAAGATTTCACGCAATGTAAAAAGACAAAACAAGATTGTGTATATATAACACAAATGATATAAATTATTTTTAGTATAACGAATGTGGGATACATAAAAATGAAGAAGATTGTCTACATATATACCTAAAATTATATGGATCATCGCTATGTTTAATGAATGTGGGATAAATAAAAAAACATGAAAAATATTGTAATTAACAAGTAAATAACGAAATAAAAGAGTAAAAATTGTTTTTAATTTTGAAGGGAAAATAATAAAGGGGAAATTGGAGGGGAATTTTTTTTTTTTGGGGGGGGGGATTTTAGAGTGAAAAGATCATTCAACAAGTTATAATATTGTCATTGGGAGGGTGAGCATTTGTATCATTCTATGTTCTTAGTGAGAAGTGATAGATTTGTCAGATAAATAAGATTTTATTTCTGAGACATCAACAAATTGTTCGCATACCTCTTCTTTTGGGTCTAGCGAATGCAATGGGAATGCTTGTAATGAAAATGATGCATCGTATTTTTCAGCTAGTCGGGTGTTTGATCATAGTGCAAGCAATGTTATTTAGCATGTTCTTGAGGAAAGTCCTAAATTAGAGGACTTTGAAGGAACCGATGATAAAGAGGAGGAATATGATGGTGATCAATCTATTCAGCGGTTTAATAGTAACGAAAATAATCAAAATGCAGGCCGAAGTGGAGACTATGATCAACGTTTAAATGATTGGGATGATAATTTTCCTCCAAGTGAGGATTTTCAAGGTACTAATGAATATTTCCAAGGCACCAATGAATATGATGAAGAATTTCCCTCAAGTGGAAATTTTAAAAGCAGTGAAGATGATTATGACAATGGTGGACACTCTTTCATGAGTGGGGAATTTAAAGGCAACAATGTTGGTGATGATGATTTTCCTCCAAGTGAGGATTTTGAAGGTATTGATGAATATTTTCCTCCAAGTGAGGATTTATAAGGAACGAATGAGGATGATGAAGAATCCCCCCAAGTGGGGATTTTAAAAGTAGTGATGATGATTATGGAAATGGTGGACAGTCTTTCCCAAGTTGGGAATTTAAATGAATCAATGTTGGTGATGATTATTTTCCTCCAAGTGAGGATTTTCAAGGTACCAATAAGGATTATGAAGATTTTCTTCCAAGTGAGGATTTTCAAGCCAATAATGAGGACGATGAATAATTTCCCTCAAGTGGGGATTTTAAAATTAGTGAAGATGATTATGCCATTGGTGGACACTCTTTCCCGAGTGATAAATTTAAAGGCATCAATGTTGATGATGATGATTTTCTTCCAAGTGAGGATTTTCAAGATATTGATGAAGATTTTCAAGGCACTAAACATGATGATGAATCATTTCACTTAAGTGGGGATTTTGAAAGCAGTGAAGATGATTATGTCAATGGTGGACATAATGTTGATGATGATTTTCCTCCAAATGAGGATTTTCAAGGTATCGATGGCGATTATGGAAAATTTTCTCCAAGTAAGGATCTTAATGGCATTGATAGTCTTAAGGGTGATGATGATTTTCCTTCAAGTGAATATTTTCATGGAAGATCCAATGACATTGGTGACTATGGTAATAATTTTTCTAGTGATTTTGATATTCCTCTCATCAACGACATTATCAATGAAGATGATGATGGACCTAAGAATGAAGATGATGTTCTCAATCATTTAGTTTCAACAAATCAAGGTGATCGACATTCTCTTGTTCAGTCTCCTGACAATGTTTTTCTTGATATTCCTTCTGGTGATGAGCAAAATCCTTCTAGTGAGGATGATGAAATAGTGGAGACATTGTAAAGAAACATTGTTTCTAGGACCAGGACTAGACCTTTTTATATCAATCCAAATCATTCTAGGTATACAAGGTCTAGGAAAGAATTTCTCACTAAATCAATTTCCATAATTGAATTGATTTCAAGTGAACATTGTCAAAAGAATTGTTTGAAAATCATGGACTACATGTATCCCTTGAATAAAAGGAAGACATATAATATATTTTGAATGAATAAGAGCATGAAAAATTCATATTTGATGGGGTGCATGATATCCACCAAGACAGGATATGATTATCGCATTGGGAATATTTTACTTTGCAGAAAGGCTTTCAAAAAAATTCACTCAATTGGTAATCTTCATCTATCAAGAATCCAAACAAGGTTGGAAAAATATCCTTCATTTTATTCAAAGGTACATCATGGATGAGAGAGTGGGACATTGACAAACATTACATTTCCATGGATGCATGACTTATTTTCCAAACATGGAGAGTGTATGCCAAATGGAGACACAATACATATTCCAGATCATTTCTCAAGGAGGGAAATCTACAAATTGTACAAAGGATATGTTGAAGGTGTTGAAGGAAATGGTAATTTTATTACATATGCATATCTCACAAGAATATGGAAGAAAAAAATCAACAATTTATGGATTCCTAAGAAGTCAAGGATGGGGATTTGCAGTATATGTGGTACTCTTAAATCAAGAAGAGATAAATCTGAAGGGGTAGAAAGAGGTATGTATTTAATATATTTTTTTAAATTAGATAGTTATCAACTATGAAAACATATGATCGATATTTTCATTTTATGTCATGTGCAAATTCCATAGTCAAATCATTTCAAGAACATYGGAATCAACAATCAACTGAAAGAAAAAAAAATTGTACAAACATCGGAAGAAGTGTTATGATGCTCCAAACAAATATTTAGGTATGACAATTGATGGCATGGACYAGAAGAAAACACTTCTACTACATTTTTTAGTACACCAAAAAATTTACAGGAAGAGAATCGCATTCAGTTTCACTTGGTTGGTTGTATGGTTTTCAATGGAAAAATGTGTCCAAGGKTTTACTTCACAGCTCCAAATATTCATAATGATGCAAATATGACCATCACCATAATTCATCATGTGCTCACTCACTGGTCTGGAAATCTTCCTTAAGTTCTCTATCTACAGTTGGACAACACTAGTCGTGAAAACAAAAATCAAATTGTGTTTGGATATCTAAGCATGCTTGTTGAACTGGGAATATTTCAAAAGGTGAAAGTTGGTTTCCTTATTCTTGGACACACTCATGATCATATTGATCAAATTTTCAGTCATTTTTCAATAACAATGAAGAGGAAAGATGTTGGAATCCTACCATCATTGATTGAATGTATTAAGAAAGCATACATTCTAGAGCATGTTTTTCATATATTAGAAGAAGTTGTTGGCATGTGAATATTTATTCAGGGATCGCATCGTGAAGAAAAATGTATTGAGTAGCTTAATGACATTAACTTCCAATATCAATTTTGTTTCAAAAAATTTGATGGGAAAACACTTATATGGGGAAAGCAAAATTCAACTACTGCAGAATGGGGGCCTTCATCAGGTTTAACATTTTTGAAGTTCATTCAAGATCGTCCAATATTTGCATCAAAGTTATTATTTTTACAATCAGATGATGAAATCCATAATGCACAAAGGCGTAATAGAGATGTAGATTATTTTGAATGCCTGGAAGAAATAAAAAAATTCATTAAAGATACATGTGAGTACTTTGATGTTGTTGATTTTGTTTGGTGGGAGTATTTTTTCAATAGTCAAAGTGACATAATTTCAAACTCAACAAATGAAGATACATTTTTGAAGAATCCATTTCATTGGCCACAAAATATGCCAAATGAATCCGAAGAAAGAAGCATTGTTGAACAACAAGAATCTCAAGGTGTTATTGAGTTTACACAAGCAAAGGAAAGAGAAATGTATATTGGTTCGCGAAGGTCACATGCACAACATGAAGCCATGAAACACCTTTACATGGGTTCAATACAATATATTAATGAGGGTAGCATGATTGCAGTCTTAGCGACTAAAGATCCACATGTTTATTCATTCTGAATTGCAAAGGTTATAAATATTGAGAAAGAAATGAAGATGTTATTGCAATTGAAGTGCATTGGTATGCAACGGGTACACACTCATTCAATGGTGTGTACAAGCCAGAGATGGTGGTTGAGAAACATGTCAATAGAAAGAGAAAAAGAAAGGTTCAAAACACAACTCATCGTCGCACTAACCTCTTAAAATTAGATTATGTTGACATACTTGTTTATGACTTCAATTTGACAAAGAGAGGAACTCTTCACTCCAAGAAAACAAACATCATCAAGAGGTTTCTACCACAATAAATAAATGTAATATGGGAGTCTGATGAACCTAGTTGTAGATATAAAAGGATTTTGACATCTGAAATGTTGGGCATGCATGTAGACTCAAATGGTGCATTCATCGACAATAGAGAAGAGTTCCCCCAACTTCTCATGCTATAAGAACTCTCTTTCCAAATCCTCTTGTAGTAACTCCAATTCTCTTACTCATGCCTCGACTCTCATTTTTCAAAGGATTTATCATTCAAGGAGTCTAAAGAAATGGTTGTTTCATTTCAAGTCATAATTCTATTGATGTCATCAAAGTAATGTTTAGCAGATGGGACATGAGCATCCATTGAAACTATAAGCTTAGTGGGAGGGGACCAACAAGTTTTGATTCAAGATATCCTTATTGTCTCTTCCTAGATAAAGTTAGTATTGTTGGGGCATTTATTTTTTCAACTTTAGTATTTGCATCCCTAGTGGAGCTCACAATATTCATCGAATGATGTTTCTTGACTCCCAACAAGAGGAACTACTATTTCTCTTCTCTCTTCTTTTGCATATAGAGTTTCTAGAAATCCCTCACAATCCCCCTATAAATTTTTGGATAGGACATTGCATGCATAAGAAAACATTATCCACCATGGAAATCACATGTAGCATCATTTTATCTAAGATACTTTAATGGTTTCTTCCTTCGTAGTAAATTCATTTTTGTGAGATAGTTCTTTTCCAAATTTAGGATCTACAACCTTAATGGTGCCTAGAACTTTAATCAACTAATGTTCCCTTGCACGCACCACTTGCACCTTTAATGATCCCACAATCCTCTCCACTTGTCATTGTTATTAACATTTATTTTTATTTTAGAACCATAACCTTCTTATTAAATGACATTTTTTTCAAGATTAACATATATGTCCTTAATGGAATGGAATCCACAATCTTTTCACTTTTCATTGTTATTAACCATTTTCATTTTTCATAATCACAATGTTTATCAAATGTTCTTTTTAAATATTAACACCCACTTTTCTTAATAAAATGCATCCCACAATCCTCAACATTCATCATTTAAAAATAAATTAACATGCATATTTCTTAACAAAATGGAGTCCACAATCCTCATCTTTTCTCATTATTATTAGACATTTTTTAAGCCTATAATCCCTAGCTCTGGTCATAGTGACAAAGCCAATTGTTTTAAACAACCATAACCTTTCTTGTCATTATTATTTGAAATTTTTTAATCCCACAAGATGTTCCTCACTACCCAGGAAGTAGGTTTACTATTGGCCCATGGTTATGGAAGTAAGCGAAGATCAAGGAAGAAAAGGCAAAATGTGAACTGCGCGGAAGACACAATGACTGTTACTGGGTCGAAGTGAGCAAAAGAGCAGAAAAGATGGAGCGAAGCTTGAGAAAGAAAATTGTTGGATGAGGATATTGAGAATGACAGATCAGCAAGGAAGAAGGATCGTGGAAAACTCAGCAAGCGGAGAAAACAACCGCTGGATGCCTTGAAACACCACACGAGAAGGAAGGAAAGACAGGTTGGCAAAGCCCTGAAAATGCAGGTCAAGTTGACCTAGGGTTTTAGACACCTAGGGTTTTGGTATCTAGGGTTTTGACACTTAGGTCTCGACCTAAGGTTGTTAGTGAGCTATTGTAATGTATAAATAGAGGTCTAAAGGACCTAGATGGGTTGTTGTTGTTGTGGTTGCCATTGTTGTTGGTGTTAGTGTTATCTTTGTCATTGTATGATCGAGTGAGGATTATTGTGTGAGAGAGAAGTGTTGAGTGTAGAGCCTTCTGGTATTGTAAGATATTCAACTGGGTGAGAAGATCAACCCTGCAGCTGGGTGCGCAGGAAAGGGAGAAAGAGAGAGAAGAAGAGAAGATCTGCTAGCTAAGAGCACATATCAGAACTGTATGCTTCCATCTTAATATATTATAAAGTATAGTTATGTGGACGTAGCCCTAGAGAGAGGGTGAACCACGTATATTTTTGGTGTGTGTGATTGATTCTCTATTCTTTGTCATTTGAGATGTTGCTATTATGATAATGTGTTAGATTTGAGATATAACTTGCACAGTAGGTTGTAAGAAGATAAAGAATACTAGATTATTGTGTGTTGGTTGTTGTGAATCCACTTTGCATTCCTTATGGTTGTAGACATCTCTATCCTACAACCCCCTCATAGCTACTTCGGGTGAGACTGCATCTGCCTCACAGGTGTTGCCGAAAGGGCCAATAGTTAGGGCTTGTTGGTGCGCTCTTGGAGTTGAACCTTGGGTCTGCCCTTGTGCCAACAAATGGTTCAGTTTCCGGGACATGAATATTCTTGAGGGAATGTCAAGGTGGTTTCCATCAAAGACAAAGATTCAGAAGTGGATAGAATATCAAGAAAAGGACTTCGTTGAAGCCTAGAACAAGAACCCTAATCTTAGTACAGAGGATTGGCTGGAGAGATATATCTTTATTGATATGCACAAAATTTTCTTTGAAGGAATCCATTGGGAGCTATACGAGTGGTTAGCTAGGTTAACATATACCCAATTTGAGATCCGATCTAGGCCACCTGTGGTTTGGATGTCGGCGCTGATCAAGAAGGTCAAGAGAGTTGATAATGTCGTGTCAAGAGCAGTAAATCACTGGTTTGATAGCACCATTGAAGGGTATATCACCAAGTTTTTTGTTGACATAGTAGAGTCATATAGCCAAGCCTAGAGGTATTTCTTTAAGGGACCCAGAGGAAAAAATTTACATTTTCTGAAGTTGAGGATCAAGACGCTATTGCATGAGAATATCATCTTGAAGATACAGTATTTGGTCGGATTCGAAAAAAGCTAATGTTCATGAATTCGGACAGCGAGAGCGACTTAGAGGCTGGACATACGCGCAGTGGAAAAGAATTCAGAGAAGTTCATCTTGTGAACCTGTTTAAGAAGAACTACAAGGACGAGGATTTCTACAGTGGAGAATAGGTAGATCTGACAGACAAAGAGCATTCAGAACCCGCTAGGGCAGAGGAAAAGGAAGCTGAAGAACATCGTCGGGAAGAGCCAAAAACTTTAAGAACTGTGTAGACCATTGAAGTAAGTACTATCACTTCCCCTATTGTTTCAACAACATTAAGCAATCATAATAGTTAGAGTCGCCAAAGTCCTCAGAGTATTATTACTAGCATTTCAGCATATACTCAGATAGGAAACCTAGGCAGCTCTATGGAAGATGAGATGAGGATCCTTATCTTTAGGGGTGATGGATCTGAAGATATCGATCAACACTAGTTCCTATGCGATGTCGTATGGAATATTAAGAATGTCACCGATGAAGTTGTTAAAAGAGATCAGTTCAGTATTACCCTAATAGATCGCACGCTGAGATGGTACATGAAGCTTGTCCAAGGACTTGCACAGCCTAAGTCGTTGAATGAGATTAAGAATGCATTGATTGCATAGTTCAATAAACCCAAGTCATAGTCACAATGTATTACGGAGTTGAAAGAGATTAAACAGAAAGTAGTTGAACCTGTTTGGGAATTTGATCAGAGGTTCAAGACCCTAAGAGGCCAGTTGAATTTTCAAATTCTAGATGAACAAAACAAAGAATGGTTCATTGCTACCCTCTTACCACACATCAGAGTTCCTCTGATGCAATAGAAGATTGCTTCGCAGGCTGAGGTGTTGGATATCACCATGAAGCTAGAATCATCCCCTATGGGAGAATCCAGTTCAGGTATGAGTCAAATCTTGAGTCAGCTAACTATTTTGTCTCTATAGATCGAAGATATGAAGAAATACAAGGGAAAAGATAAAAGAGAAGACATTTGTTGTGACAGATGCAGATCAGAAGGCCATGACAAGGAACATTGTCCCCTATTCCATGAATACTTGGCCTCTGGAGCTTCGAGCCCCTTGAAACAAGTTACCCTACCTTGGTGTGAGGTATGAAAAAATAGGCATCGCCCTGGTGACTGTTATTACATGCATAAATACATTCAGACACCCACAAATTTGTATTAAACATTCTATAAGTCTATGGGACACAATGATAGGGATTGTAGGGCTTATGACCTCATGCATGAAAGGTCAAGAGACATATACAAGATTCAAAGAGAAGTACATCAAGAAGGAAACCCTACGCAGTATAACTCCCCTAGGAGAGGAAACTTCAACCCTCATGGTGGATACAGAGGAAGAGGAAGAGGAGAGGTATAGGTCGCAGTCGAGGATAGATAATCTGTTATAATTGCGCACAACCAGGACACTTGGCAAGGGACTGCCAGAACCCTTGTACGACTTGCAGCTATTGCAACTCTTTCGAGCATGTTATTGAGGAATGTCCAGCATTGCTAGCTAAACTTCAAGAGAAACGGGGACCTCAGTAGAACCCACATATATAATTGATCAAAGAAGAACCTCGTGGAGCACACCCTAGATTTGTTATTATCACTAGAGGAGGCACTATTACAGGAGAAGACAGAATGACCCAAGGAAAGACTGCAGAAGAATCAAGAGTTAGGAAAGTTGCAGAAAAGACACAAACTTTTGATGCAAAGAAAGAAAAACAAATGTTCGAGGAGGCAAGAAGAGAACTCAAGGGAGACCAAGGCTCTTCATCGAAGACACAACTAGAAGTAAGATAATGTGGAATTCCTCTGGCATTCGATTGGTCTGCTTCACCTAGAGATGGAAAAGAAGAAAGTAAACTTGTTAGTTTCTTGTATACGTTTATAGAGCTGATTAAAGATGAGAAAGCTATTCAAGAACTATAAAATTTGGTCAGACAATATGAGATAGGCAGGGTAAATCCTCTACTGAATAAAGTAGTACATCAACTATCCAAGAAGAGAAGGACAAATAAGGAATTACACTTGAATGCTCAAATTGGAGAATATGTTATAGACCATGTGGTCCTCGACTTAGGGTCGTAGGTTAATGTCATGATGAAGCATACCTGGGCACTGATGGCAAAACCTAAGTTGATCTATTCCACTATCAAGCTTAGGATGGCTAATCAGTAGGCAGTAAGACTCTTTGGCAGATTGGAACATGTCCCTGTGGACATCGAAAGAGTGAGGATGTTTGCAAATTTTGAGGTAATTGAGATAGTTGATGGCAGCTGCCCTTACCCTACGTTGTTAGGAATTGATTGGGATTTCAATAATTCCATTGTGGTTGATTTAAAGAAAAGACATATGACGTTTGAAAGAGATGGCCTTAGGGTCATTGCACCTTTAGATCCATATGAAGGTCAGCGATACACAAAACCTATCAGAGAAGAAGACCGCGCATATGAATTGGAAAACATATACAAACTAACCGCCACACAACAGAATTACATTAATCCTACGAAAGATGGAAACTTAATATGGTGAGGTGACAACGCGTGTTCATCACATTTAGAAGAAGCGCTGGAAAACTGGAAAAACAAAATGTATGAAGTATATACAAGGAGATGCGCTAGACTAACCAGAGAAGTCTGCTCGATCAGCACAACAGTAAGTAACTTACCTTTGATGGTCTGAATCCTTTAGAAACCTTTTTATCAGACTTCGAAGAAATTGTACCAATTCAACAAAGATTGTTGGAAATGAATGAGGCCCTGAAATCCACACTAGAAAGATGGTGGGGGACACACAAAGACAACATTACAGACTGGGTACAGTGTCGTACTTTGATGACAGTGCGGTTCTCAGCACAAGTAGAAGGCTGCGAAGTTAGGTACACAGGTCAAAGTTGCCCAAAGAACCATGTGTGAAGCTGCGAGGAAGCCTGGAGCAATATTCCTCAAGAGAAATGGGTGCACAAATTCATTAACACAATGGACACCACCCCTATCAATTGGTATCTTCAAGAAGAACTATGCCTCGTCACTACAGATTGGAAAGGTATGACCCTGAATTTTGTAACTACCTTCTTATTTGAAAGTCAATATCCTTCAGTAGACCAAGCATTACAGATTGTAAGACAGAAAGTGTTCGAGGAGGCATCTAGCCTCCCTTTAGAACAATAAGAGGATGAATGGACTCCACCTCTCCATAAACTGCAAGGTTGTTACAACATCAATGTTGATGAAGGCGATGATCCTAGGAAGGTGAACATCACCAAAACAAAATTCCAAAGAGACATAGAAGGACCAGGAGTTGAGCTACCATTTATTGCACAACCGATCAAGATCAAGAAAGTCAATATTGGAACAGAGAAAATGCCGAAGCTTGCAAATGTTGGAGATTATTGGGATGCTGCCACTATTGACAAGATTATAGAATTACTGCATGAATATAAGGATTTGTTTCCAACCAAGTTTACTAATATGAAGGGCATTAAAGGGCCTATGGGAGAGATAAGGATCCCTTTGAAGCCAGATGCAAGACCAGTCAAACAAAGACCATACAAATTGAACCCTAAATATAAGGAGAAAGTGAAGATTGAGCTCGACAAAATGTTGGAAGCAAGGATCGTAGAACCTGTGGTTAAATCAGAATGGATAAGCCCTATGGTGATACAAGACAAGAAAACATGAGAGATCAAGATCTGTGTAGATCTCAGGAAGCTGAACGATGCCTCTTTGCATGACCCATTCCCTACACCATTCACTGACAAAGTGTTAGATAATGTAGGAGGTCAGGAAGTATATTCTTTTACAGATAGATTCCCAGGATACCATCAGATCCGGATTGCCAAGGAAGATCGCCATAAGACCACATTTGCAACAGAATGGGGATCCTACCAGTATACAGTGATGTCGTTTGGATTGAAGAATTCCCCAGCCATCTTTTTCAGGGTGGTGGTCGAAGCATTCAAGGAGTTTCTACATAAATTTCTAGAAGCATACTTTGATGATTGGACTGTTTTTAGTTTACTGAAGAATCGTATTGAATGTCTAAGGTTAATGTTGGACAAATGCAGGTAGTGTCAGATTTCCTTAAACCTGAAGAAGTGTATCTTATTTTCACCATTTGGATTGTTTTTAGGTCATATTGTATGCAAGCAAGGATTGTTGGTAGATCCATCTAAAATTGCCATCATAGTTGATCTACCCCCTCCTACTTCAGTAAAACAGTTGTTCATTGCGCTAGGACACAGAGGATATTACAGGAAGTTCATTAAAGGTTTTGAACAGATTACAACACCCATGGAGAAGCTTTTGAAGAAGGACTGTCAATTTCACTGGACAGAAGAATGCCAACAGAGCTTCGACACACTGAAACAGAAAATGGTTACTGCACCCATTCTGGTTTTCCCAAATTGGAGTAAGGAGTTTCACGTGCATGTCGATGCATCTTCTATTGCATTAGGATTTGTGTTAGCACAACCAGGAACAAGAGACATTGACCACTCATTAGCCTTTGCTAGTAGGAAGCTATCAGCAGCTGAGATTAATTACACCACTACTGAGAGAGAAGGATTAGCCATGGTGTATGCGTTGCATAAGTTCCACCACTACTTGTTGGGAGGACACTTTAAAATGTTTACCGATCACTCTGCACTGAAATACCTAGTCAACAAGCCAGTGTTGGGGGGGAGAATATGTATATGGCTTCTGCTATTTCAGGAATATGATTTTGAGATTGTAGTTAATCCATGGAGAAAACAAAGGTCCTGATCACTTGTCGGGGTTGGAACATGGAGAAGAGCCTACTAGTTTGGAGGATACACTGTCGGATGCACAGTTGCTAGCCATTAGAAATATTCATGACCACTTCGCAGAAATAGTCTAGTTCCTGTCAACGGGAATGGCACCTAGCAAATATACAATCACCTAGAAGAAACAACTAGTAGTGCGTGCTGCATACTTTTCACTTATAGCTGGACAACTATACAAAATGGGATCTGATGAGATATTGAGGAGGTGTATTATGGAATCATAGCAATCGATGATCCTCGCCAAAGCTCATGAAGGCATTGCAGGAGGACACTACGCAGGAAAAGCAACTGCACAGAAGGTTCTTAGAGCTGGCCTTTGGTGGCCTACCTTACACAGAGATGCCAAGGACTATTACAGAGCCTGCGATGTATGCCAAAGAGTTGGGAAACCATCCAGAAGAGATGAAATGTCATTAGCACCACAACTGACCCTACAAGCATTTGAGAAATGGGCCATTGACTTCGTAGGACCTATAAACCCACCAGGAAAGTGCACAGGAGCAAGGTACATAATCATTGCGACAGAGTACTTGACTAGATGGGTCGAAGCAAGAGTTGTCAAGGACTGTAGTGCAACTACAGTCACACGCTTCATATTTGATGACATCTTAACTAGGTTTGGATGCCCAAAGATTCTTATGAGTGATCAAGGCACACATTTCATCAATAAGACAATTGAAGCCTTAACTGAGGAATTTGAAGTTCATCATTAGAAGAGCACACCTTGCCATCCACAAGCGAATGGGACAGTTGAAGCATTCAACAAGATTTTGGAGACAACGCTAATGAAGATTTGCAGTGTCAATAGAGACAACTGGGATTTAAGAGTACCAGCAGTACTATGGGCCTATAGAACCACTTGCAAGAAGCTAACAATGCAAACCCCTTTTAAGTTGGTTTATGGCCTTGAAGTCGTTGTCCCAATGGAATATTTGGTACCAAGCCTAAGAATCGTTGCCTTTACAGAAATGGATGACGCTAGCGTTGTTCAAGAGCGGCTTGCATAGTTGGTTGAACTTGAAGAAGACAGATTCATTACAGGATTCCATCAGAAGGTCCAGAAAGAAAGAGAGAAGGCCTATCATGACATGCATATCAAGAAGAAGGCATTTAATCAAGGTGATTTGGTATTGGTATATGACAGTAAGTTCATGAAACATCCAGGGAAGTTCAAAACACATTGCCTCAGGGCATATGAGGTTGCCTATGTTACAGAAGGAGGCGTTGTGCAGTTGAAGAACTTGAATGGAGAATGGAAGGAAGGTTTGGTGAACGGGAGCCGACTGAAGTTGTATTATGACAACCAGCTACCTTGCAGCTCTCAGTAAAAGCATGAGGAAAAGGGTCTAGGTACCAAGTGCAGTTGAAACTGGGTACCATACACAGTAAAGACAGTCTGCACAAGGAAGGAAAAGAGGCATAGAGCAGAAAACAAACGTTGCCCTACATAGTCTGAAGACGAAGTAAAGCAGAAGGGTCAGATATGAAGTGCCTCGAGACGAGTCACACGTGAGTGTTGGGGGCCTGTTGGCCCTTGGTTATGGAAGTAAGCGAAGATCAAGGAAGAAAAGGCAAAACAAAAACTGTGCGGAAGACACAGTGACTGTTACTGGGTTGAAGTGAGCAAAAGAGAAGAAAAGATGGAGCGAAGCCCGAGAAAGCAAGTCGTTGGACAAGGAGGTTGAGGATGACAGATCAACAAGGAAGAAGGATCGTGGACAACTCAGCAAGTGGATAAAACCACCGTTGGATGCCTTGAAACAACGCGCGAGAAGGAAGGAAAGACAGGCTGGTGAAGCCCTAAAAATGTGGGTCAAGTTGACCTAGGGTTTTAGACACCTATGGTTTTGGTATCTAGGGTTTTGACACTTAGGTCTCGGCCTAAGGCTGTCGGTGAGCTATTGTAATGTATAAATATAGGCCTAAAGGACCTGGATGGGTTGTTGTTGTTGTGGTTGACATTGTTGTTGGTGTTAGTGTTATCTTTGTCATTGTATGATCGAGTGAGGATTATTGTGTGAGAGAGAAGTGGTGAGTGTAGATCCTTCTCGTATTGTAAGATCTTCAGCTGGGTGCAAAGATCAACCCTGCAACTAGGTGTGCAGGGAAGGGAGAAAGAGAGAGAAGAAGAGAAGATATGTTAGCTAAGAGCGCAGATCAGAACTGTATGCTTCCATCTTAATATATTATAAAGCATAGTTATGTGGACGTAGCCCTAGAGAGAGGGTGAACCACATATATTTTGTGTTGTGTGTGATTGATGCTATGTTCTTTGTCATTGATATCAAACATTTATTTTCAATATTAACATCTATATCCTTAATGGAATGGAACCCACACTCCTATCACTTATCATTGTTATTAACCATTTTCATTTTTAAGAATCAAAACACCCACCAAGTGGGCCTACTATTTATCCACTTTTGATTTTCCCTTTAGAATCTTTTGCTTTTAGAGTATTTAGAACTCCTTAACAACCTCCCTTATAAAGTTTAGAACAAGGTGTTGCATATGCAATGAAACATTATCCACCATGCAATACCTATGTAACAACTCTTGCTCCAAGATACTTTGATTGTTTCTTCCTTTGTAAATTAATTGTTGTTAGAGTTTATTTTTTTATTTTAGGATCTACATCCTTTGCGGTACCCACAACCCTCATCAAGTCATGTTCCCAAGCACCCATTATTTATCCATATTTGTTCTTTCCCTTAGAGTTTTTAGAAATCCTTAACAATATACTCCCATAAAGTTTTGAATATGACTTTAATGTGCAACAAAACATTATCCATGTTGTAACTCTTGCCTCACAACTTTTATTGCATAATATCTTGATTATTTCATCCTATCTAAGTTGTTGTTGAGCATGTATTTTTCAACTTAATAAAATCAACAACCTTTATCAAATGATGTTACTTGCTAAGTGGACTTTATTTATCCACTATTTTCCCTTACCCATAAAATTTTTAGAAATCCTTATCCACTATATAATTCATACCTAACAACAACTCACCCTTCCAAATATCTTCATTATTTCTTCCTCACTAAAGTCATTGTTGTCAATACTTAAATTTTAATATTCACATCAACATCTTTAATAAAACCCAACCCTATGTTTTTTTTGTTATCATCCATGCATGCATCTTTAATAAGGCCCACAATCCTCACCACTTGTTATTGTTTATTATTAAATGATATTTGTTTCAAGATGAACATATATATCCTTTATGGAATGGAACCCACATTCCTCACCACTTGACATTGTTATTGGCATTTTTTTAAAAGACTCACAACGTTAACATCCACTTTTCTTGATGAAAATGGAGAACACAATCCTCAACCGTTGTCAATTTTTTTTAAAGATTAACTTTCACATTTCTTAATAAAATGGGGTCCACAATCCTCATATCCGATCATAGTGACAGAGCCATTTTTTTTTTAAACCACAATGTTTCTTGCAGAAGAGGGTTTAGATCGAGATCGAGTACAGAAAGCCAACGAGCGTTGATGTTGGGCAATAAAATGACAGAAGAAGCCCTGGAGTGCGTGATGGACTACATCAATGATCCCTGGGAACGAAGCGTGGTCTCTCAGGTGTGCAAGCAGTGGTACATGATCTATGCACTGACCCAGAAGCACATGACCGTGGCCTTCTGCTACACAATCAAGCCCGCGGATCTCACTCGGTGCTCATCGTAAGTCACGGTCACATGTTGGAGTCACCAGAGGAGCAATAACTTAGTGTTCTCATCTGGTGACTCCACAAAAAGAGAACCTAGGGGTTGGAAGTACCAACCAAAGAACTTTTAAGAGGTACACTAATCCTCCTAAGGTTTATAAGAGAAGAAGAGTTCCTTCAAATTCTCATGCTATAAGAACTCTCTTTCCTAATCCTCACTCTCTTTCCTAATCCTCCTATAGTAACTCCAATTCTCTTACACATGCCTTTGTTCTCATTTTTCAAAAGATCTATCATTCAAGGAGTCTAAAGAAATGGTTGTTGCATTTCAAGTTATAATTCTATCGATTTCATCAAAGTGATGTTGAGCATATGGGACATGAGCATTCACTAAAACTAAAATTTTAGTGGGAGGAGATCAACAAGTTTTGCTTCAAGATATTTTAATTGTCTCTTCCTTGAAAAAGATGGTATTTTTGGGCATTCCTTCTTCAACATTAGGATTTGCATCCCTAGTGGAGTTCACAATGTTCATCAAGTGATGTTCTTTGACTCCCACCAAGTGGAACTACTATTTCTCTTCTCTCTACTTTTGCTTATAGAGTTTCCAAAAATCCCTCACAATCCCCCCATAAAGTTTTGGATGGGATGTTACATTTGCAACAAAACATTATCCACCAGGCAACTCACATGTAGAATTTTTTTTTCCAAGATACTTTGATGGTTTCTTCCCTCATAGTAAAGTCTTTTTTGTCAGAGAACTCTTTTTTAACTTTAGGATCTACAACCTTAATGGAACCTAGAACATTCATAAACTAATGTTCCCCGACACTCACCACTTGCACCTTTAATGGGCCCGCAATCCTCTCCATTTTTCCTTGTTATTAAACAATTTTTTTTTTTTTCAGAACCACAACCTTCTTACTAAATGATATTTTTTTCAAGATTAACATCTATGTCCTTAATGGAATGGAATCCACGATCTTTTCACTTGTAATTGTTATTAACCATTCTCATTTTTAAGAATCGCAATGTTTATCAGATGTTATTTTTAAATATTAACACTCACTTTTCGTAATGAAATGGAGCCCGTAATTCTCAACCTTCATCATTTAAAAAAAAAATTAGCATGCACATTTCTTAATAAAATGGAGTCCACAATCCTCATCTTTTGTCATTATTATTAGAAATTTTTTAAGTCCATAATCCCCATCTTTGGTCATAGTGATAAAGCCATTTGTTTTAAACAACCATAACCTTTATTTTCATTATTATTTGAATTTTTTAAGCCCAAAAGATGTTCCTCATAATCCCCATCTTTGGTCATAGTGATAAAGCCATTTGTTTTAAACAACCATAACCTTTCTTTTCATTATTATTTGAATTTGTTTAAGCCCAAAAGATGTTCCTCACTACCCACGAAGTAGGTTTACTATTCAGTTGTGTTTTCCCATATGGTATGTAGGTTTGATATTTATCTTCTTTCTGCTTTTTCCCATAGAGTTTTTTAGTGGGTTTACTATTTATTTGCTTTCTTCCTTTTTCCTATATAGTTTCTTAGTAGGTCTACCATTTATATATATTTTTTGTTTTTCTTGTAGAGTTTCTTAGTAGGTATACTATTTATTTGTTTTTTTTCTTTTGATCATAGAGTTTCCAAAATCCTTCACAACTCTCAGCCCCACTAAAGTTTTGGATAGGATGTTGCATGTGCAAAAAAACATTATCCACCATGCATCTCACATGTAGCAACTTTTGCTCCAAGATACTTTGATGGTTTCTTCCTTCGTAGTAGAGTCATTATTGTTAGACAATTCTTTTACAAATTTAGGATCTACAACTTTAATGGAGTCTTGAACTTTCATCAACTAATATTCCCCAACACTTGCCCACAATTCTCAACAATTGTCATTGTTATCAAACATTTATTTTTTCTTTCAGAACCACAACCTTCTTATTAAACGATATTTTTTTCAAGATTAACATATATATCCTTAATGGAATGGAACCCACAATCCTATCACTTGTCATTGTGCTATATTTTTCTTATTTACAGAGCATTAGAGTTACTAGTGCTATTTTACTTCATTACCAGTAATATATATATATATATATATATAGTGTGTGTGTGTGTGTATTGATCAGTAGCAGCATAAACAAGAGACAAAAAAAACACAAGAGATTTTTCCTAGGAAAAACCCAACAACCTTTCTTAGATATATTTTGTTCACAAAGCAAGTCTAAATAGATAAATTATATCTCAAAGGCTAGCTCAACCAGAAATACCACCACAGTTGCAGTAGCAGTACAATGTCAAGATAGCGCACCACTACCAAGAGTAGCGCACAAGAGAGAGAGAGAGAGAGAGAGAGAGATACCAGAAAGACTGAACAAGAAGAAACTATGTTATTGTAGCAGTTGTGTCACCTTCTCCATATTTTCACCTTACTTATGTGTAGCTAAGAGAGTGTGAGTGAGTGAAAAAATGAGCTAAGACGCTTCCTTATTTACAGTCTTCATGTCCTTCTAGTTGGGACGACTTTTCTTCTGGGAAGGTGTCTTTTCATTATTCTTTATTCTGTTGGGTTGACTTCTCTTATGGGGTATTTCAACATCTATCCAATGGATCTCTTGCTTCCGGAATATTCTTTGTATCTAAGAAAGGTCATCTAGGAAATAAATTTACTCCCACAACTACCAAACATCAACACTCCCTCTTAGATAGGGAGGTATATTTCATGATATCTTCACCTAGTATTCCACTGACTACTCTGCAATCAACTAGTATCACACATCTACTACAATTCCATTGGTAGCTCAAATTAGTTGTCACATTCTCTGCAATCAAGTAGCACACAACTACTCCCAATGTGAACTGGTAGTCTCCATGGCATTCAGCTAGTAGTGCACAGCTACTACAATGCCATCTATTAGAACACTACCATGTCGATCCATAATAGTACACAACTATTATCCAATGGTACATAACCACTCCAAGTAGCACAAAATTACTATCCATAGACACAATGTCTCTCTCTTGCAATCAACTGCTAGCTACACAAGTTATCACCATGCAGTATCACAGTCTCTATGATTATGCAGCAATCAACTAGTAGCACAAAGCTACTACCATGCCATCAACTGTAATCATAGTCTGCAACCTCCATGACTATGCAACAATTAGCTACTAGAACACATCTACTACAATGCCATCAGCCATAGTCAGTTGTATGACTATACATAAATCATCTAGTAGCACACAACTACTACAATGCCATCATCCATATTCATACCTATGATTATGCAGCAATCAACTAGTAGCACACAACTACTACAATGCCATCAGTCATAATCATAGTCGATGTCTCTATAACTATGCAACAATTAGCTAATAGCACACAGTGGCTACAATACCATCACCCATAGTCATAGTCGCATCCAATAGAACAAAGATACTTTCATAGTCCTCAAGACTATGTGTGTGATGTTTCTTCTCTCATCGGGTCTAGCAATGCATTACCCCCTTAGTCACCTCACATGATTGATCTAGGGAACCCTTGGCCAGAGGGGTTAGCCAGCATGAGAAGAAAATAACACACCTCCCTCTCAATGAGGGTGTACATTTTGTATCATGCCAAAATTTTCTCTGGAGCACCTCAAGTATTTTTCATTCCTAGTCAAATCGAGATGACTAATAGGAGAAAGATTGCACCTGGGCCATTCACCACTAGCCAAGTCAACATGGCTAATCGAGTGAGTGAATGTAGAATTCTCCCTTAGTAAAATCAGCATGACCAATATGGGAGAATGTCTTCCCAATGCTACTCATTTGTCCATCACCTTGGACAAAGGCTTGGTGAGAATGTCCACAATTTGCTCATTTGTGGATGTGTATTGGAGCTTCATTGCTCCCTTTTATATGATGTCTCAGATGAATTCCTGAAAGAAACTTTTGAAACCACACCACTTCACGACTTGCAATAGTGGTTGTTATATACTCTTCCTCTATTGTACTAAGTGCCACTAACATATGCTTCCTGCTCAACCATGAGATCACATTGATCCCAAAATGAAACAACATCTAGAAGTACTCTTCTGATCCACTGCACTCCCTGCCCAATTAGAGTTTGTATATCCTTGCATCTTCACATCTCCATTTGAGGCATATCTTAATTCATATCCAATCGTACCACGTAGGTACCTCAACATTTGTTTTTCTTCCATCCAATGTACATGTCTAGGTTCAACCATGTACTAAATCAATGAATTCACTGCAAAGCATATGTCCAGCCTGGTGTTAACTAGGTACATCAAGGATCCAATCAATTGTCTGTACATTGTGGGATCCACCAAATATAAATATGAATCACTCGGTATATTCATAATTATCATCATGGGTGTGGCCATGGACTTGGATTCCATCATCTCGAATCTCCACAGGATCTCAACAACATATTTTCCTTGGGTAAGGAAAATCTCAGTTGATCTCTACCACACCTCCAATCCCAAGAAGTAATGCATCAGAACTAGATCCTTCATCTTGATATATGAAGCGATCTCCCTCTTTCACCCAACGATGAGCTTGTCATCTTGTGTCAGAAATAGGTCATCCACATATAGGATCAATGGGAAGCCATCCCCAAGCTCATAAAATAGATATCTGATCTAGCATATCATGTCATGGGTGCCTGTTTAGGCCCGTACAAATCCTTCTTCAATCTACAGACATGAAAATCCTCATTTATTTTGTGGCTTCTCTATGTACACTTCTTTTGGCTACTAGAGAAAGTGTCTTGTCATAATATTCTCCCTCTTGCTGGGATAATCCTCAAGACGAAAATCAAGCTTTGTACATCTCTATGTTGTCATCCACAACATGCTTGATATTGTAGATCAACTTGGAAGTCACCACTGACTTCCCTTCTGGTCTCAGAACCAAGGCAAGAATCCATATCCAAGTCCTTCTGACTAGCTCATATCTCCCAAGAGTTCTCATATCTCCTTGAACCCTCTGAAGCTTTGATCTAGCTTCTTATCTATCAGTCCTGGAATACATCTCTCTCTCCCATATGAATCTAAGGAGGAACACTTTCTGAATGAAATTCTCTAAGCAATTGGATCACTCTGAGTTTGCATGCTCCCTTTGAAGCTAGCACTTGGTGGGGCCACCTGCCTCACCAGTACTGGTGGAGCCATCTACTCCTCCTCATGATATGGATCGTCAATGCCATATATTTTTTCACCCTGCAAAATATCACGGGACCATGTTGGTATCTTCTTGGTTATTGTAATGATTCTCGGTAGGCCCTTATGGCTTTACTGACTCTTCCTGGTGCAGTGAAGAGTGATCAACTGAATCGATCTCCATATGAGATACTTTATATCTGCAATGGTACCCTTCTTTCCAGAAGGTTCTAACTTTGTCCTCCTTCCTTCATTACATGGATGTGCAAAAATCTATGTTTGGATAGTCTGCTCCATGTCTTAGCTAGAGACAATCTAAACGATTTCCTCCTACAACCGTCATTCTAGCTCCCTCTTAGAGATATTAGCTGTGACCTGCTCAGAACAAGAAACAAGAACATCCAAGAACATCTCCTATAGGATATCAATTTATCTTGTAAACAAATGCATTATTAATATGAGTATTCACCTAATGGTAGTCGTACCAACAATAATCAAGTGTTTACTAAACTAGCAATAGCAATAGAAATAATAGAATTAAAGAGTGTTATTCCAGTTACAACACTTACTTAAAATTAAGCAATATAAAAATATCAAACCTGATATGAAAACCTGTAGTTTAGTTGTTATTGTACCACTTGAGTTGTCTTCTATAGTATTCTTGGTCATGTTCTTGGAAGCACTATTGGAAAAAGGACATACTCTTCATCCTTTGACTTCTACTCTTCATCATCTCTTGCATGTGCATGGTGATTCTTCTTTCTCTTGTCATGTTTAAGAGGACAATGTGTGGCATAATGTCCTATGTCCTTGCAGTTGTAGCATCTGATATTTGATGCATCCTTCTTGTTGTTGAAATAATGTAACTACAAAGTGTATTCTAATTATTATTGTGGTATTATTAATTAGATCAATCCCCTATTGTGGATTGATCATGTCATCTATTGTAAAAGAAAAAATCCCCTTTTGTGGATTGGTCAAAACATAATTGTAATAGGAAGATTAAGAAGTCGGCCCCATAATATATTAAAGAGGCCCCAGAATATATTAAAGGTGGTTATAACCACCCAGAAGAAGAAGTCGGCCCTACCAATGAAGAGACACTTCCACATGTGCTAGAATTGTATAAATAAGGAGGCCAACGCCTCACTTAGACACACACACGCTTATTCATTGAGAGGCAAGTTTCAGAGCTATAGTTGGAGAAGAGAGAGAGAGAGAGAGAGAGAGAGAGAGAGGCGCATTCTTGGGAGAGGAATTTATGTATTTGTTTGAGTTATCTTTTGGCATTGTATTGGCTATCTATAATAAGGAAGTTTTGTTGGGTTTTCTACCCCATGAGGGTTTCCCGGGATAAATTATGTGTCTCTTGTGATTGTCTATTTCTCAGTGATCCTATATTATGCTATTGTTATCTAGTGAAATGCAAAGAAATCTAATAATAGCTTAAACCTTAACATGGTATCAGAGCTAAGCTGAACAGAGCATCTTTCACAAGAGAAAGTGAAAAACGTCATTCTTATTGTACATGCAAATTAGGGTTTTTTGTTGATGAAGTATTTCAGCCCTAAAACCATCTAGAAAAGAGCACCCTTCCTCAAGGATCACGTCGGCATCCTCAGCGCAAATTTTCAGTGGCTAGATCTTTCGAAAAGTGAAACCCTAGTTTTACAAAGTACCAGAAGTACCAAAAAACTTGAGTACCAGAAGTACCAGAAGTACCAGAGTACCAGAGGTACCGGAAAACCAGAAGCACCAATCTAGAAATCCACAGATCAGGTCTGGAGGGTTAAAAGTTGGATTTTCTCAGATCCAAACACACCAGGCTACTCGCCTCAGCCAATCACACCTCCTGGTAAGTTCAGAATTTGATTTTGAGCATTTTCATTTTTTTGGACATTTTCCTAGCTCCAGGTAAAAGATGTCTGCAAGCACTAAGCTTGTTGACAAGTTGGAAGGTGTGGAAAACTTATGTTCCTGGAAGTATAGGATTGGTCTCATTCTTGAAGAGAATGACCTAGCAAGATTCATCAAAGAAGAAGTGTCGGAACCCGACGATGCTGCAGACAAAGCAAAGCATCAAAAGGACATGATCAGGGCCAAAAGAATCATTGTAGATTCAATCAAAGATCACTTGATCCCTTATGTGTCATCAAAGAAGACTATGAAAGAAATGTGTTATTCCCTAAGCAGACTATATGAAGGAAAGAACATAAAACGGAAAATGAATCTAAGAACTCAGCTCAAGAATACAAGGATGCAGAGAGGAGAATCAATCCAAGAATATTTCTCCAGAATATCCCAATTCAAAGAAAAAGTAGAAGTGATCAGAGATTTTATAGATGAAGACGAACTTATAATGACTGCCCTTAATGGTCTCACAAGACCTTGGGATGCATTCATCCAAACGATTTGTGCCAGAACAGAGAAACTAAAATTCGATGGTCTATGGGAAGAATGCATTCAAGAGAAGAAACAAGAGTAGCTAACCGTGAGGCTTTACTAACAAGAGATGAAGATCAAGCCCTAGCTACTCACACCAAAGGAGGAATAAAGAAGTCTTACTTCCAGAAAGAAACTCATAAAGAGTCTCACCCCCAAAACAAATTCGGTCATAAATAATCTCATCCAAAGAGATTCCAGAATAAAGGACAACAAAAGGAAAGAGATTACTCAGCTGTCCAATGCTACCATTGTGATCAGATGGGACATATTGCGAGATATTGTTGAGCAAGATGAGAAGAATACAAGAGGAAAAATAAGAGGCACCATGCCCATGCAGTTGAAGATGAAGAGAAACCTGCAAAGATGTTAAGAGAAAAAATTAAAGACTATGTCTTAATCTCGGCCCTCTCAGGATCGGTAACACCTGGAGAGGACACTTGGCTCATTGATAATGGTGCCTCTAAGCACATGACAGGACAAAGATATATTCTCTCTTGCATTTCAGAAAATATTTTTTCTCAGAAAGTGACACTTGGAGATGATTATCAATACCCTATCAAGGGAGTGGGATAATCAAACTACAAGCTTAAATCAGGGAACTCAATGAAGATGAAGGACATACTCTATGTACCAGGTTTAAA
>JZKD02S0244037.1:261737-276555 GCA_000966675.3 Picea glauca | reverse complement strand
TTTTTTTTTAAAACCACAATGTTTCTTGTCATTATTATCAGACCCATTTTTTAAGCCTAGTAGATGTTTCTCACTAGAGTCACCACCCATGAAGTAGGTTTACCATTTAGTTGTGTTTGCCCATAGGTTTACTATTTGTCTACTTTTTGATAGTTTTACTATTTAGTTGTGTTTTCCCATAGGATTACTATTTATCTTATTTCTGCTTCTTCCCATAGAGTTTCTCAACAGGTTTACTATTCTGCTTTTTCCCATAGAGTTTCTCATAATCCTTAATTATCTATCTCCACAAGATTTTGTCTTCTCCATCAGACAAAATATTGTTTACCATGGATCTGCAACTTTTCCACTCATATTTTTGGGAGAAATATCCATGGTAAACAATATTTTATCCGTTGGCCAATACAAAATCTTATGGAGATAGACAGTTAAGGATTCTGAGAAATTCTATGGGAAAAAGAAGAATAGCAAACCTGTCGAGAAACTCTACGGGAACAAGCATAAAGCATATGCATTGCTTAATGTTTACGTCATGTCCATAGGCAAAACCATATGGTGGGGAATAAAACCAGATAGACCCATTATTCAATCATAGAAGATTCCAAAATGGGAGGAACATAATCCATGTTAGCACTTACTTTATGTCACTAAAGTGCATTTAATTTTGTTTGGAAAGCATATGTCTGATGATGGAAATGGAAATGGGAGTTGACATTTAAAGGAAAGAAGGAAGGGGTCGATCTATGACTTGTAGAAGAGGGTTTATATCAAGTTCGAGTATGGAAATCCAATGAGCGCTAATGTTGGGCAATGAAATGGAAGAAGAATCCCTGGAGTGTGTGATGGACTATATCAATGATCCCTAAGATCGAAGCTTGGTCTCTCAAGTGTGCAAGCAATGGTACATGATCGATGCACTGACCTGGAATCACGTGATTGTGGCCTTCTGATACACAATCAAGCCCGTCGATCTCACTCGGTGCTTCAACCGGTTAGATTCGTTGAAGTTGAAGGGGATGTTGAGGGTCACTATGTTCAACCTCATCCCGGATGACTCGGGCGCCTATGCCTCCCCTTGGATTGAAGAGATCTCCTCTTCCTGTCTCTTCCTCAATTCCCTCCACTTGCGGAGAATCATTGTCGAGGACATCGACCTTGTGATTCTCGTCGGAAGCCATTGTCACATGAGTGTGCTCATTTGATGACTCCACAACAAGAAAACACAGGGGTTGGACGTACCAACCAAAGAACTTTTAAGAGGTACACTAATCCTCCTAAGGTTTCTAAGAGAAGAAGAGTTCCTCCAACTTCTCTTTCCCAATCCTCTTGTAGTAACTCCATTTCTCTTACTCATGCTTCCGCTCTCATTTTTCAAAGGATATATCATTCAAGGATTCTAAAGAGACGGTTGTTTCATTTCAAGTCGTAATTCTATCGATGTCATCAAAGTAATGTTTAGCATATGGGACACGAGCATTCACCGAAACTACAAGCTTAGTGGGAGGATACCAACAAGTTTCTCTTCAAGATATCCTAATTGTTTCTTCCTCGACAAAGTTAGTATTGTTGGTCATTTATTTTTCAAATTTAGGATTTGTATCCCTGGTGGAGTTCACAACCTTCATCAAATGATGTTCTTTGACTCCCACCAAGCAGAACTATTATTTATCTTCTCTCTACTTTTTCTTATAGAGTTTCCATTAATCCCTCACATCCCCCCATAAATTTTTGGATAGGACGTTGCATACGCAATAAAATATTATCCACCATGCAACTCACATGTAGCAACTTTTGTTCAAGATACTTTGATGGTTTCTTCCTTCGTAGTAAAGTCATTTTTTTCAGATAGTTATTTTTCAACTTTAAGATCTACAACCTTAATGGAACCTAAAACTCTCATCAACTAATGTTCCTTAGCACTCACCACTTGCACCTTTAATGGGCCTGCAATCCTCTCCACTTATCATTGTTATTAAACATTTCTTTTTCTTTCAGAACCATAACCTTCTTATTAAATTTTATTTTTCCAAAATTAATATCTATGTCCTTAACGGAATGGAATCCACAATCTTTTCACTTGTCATTGTTATTAACCATTTTCATTTTTAAGAATCACAACGTTTATCAAATGTTCTTTTTAAATATTAACACCCATGTTTCTTAATAAAATGGAGCCCACAATCCCCAACCTTCCTCATTTAAAAAAAAAAAATTTAACATGCACATTTCTTAATAAAATGGAGTCAACAATTCTCATCTTTTGTCATTATTATTAGACATTTTTTAAGCCCATAATCCCCATCTCTAGTCATAGTGACAAAGCCGGTTGTTTTAAACAACCATAACCTTTCTTGTCATTATTATTTGACATTTTTTAAGCCCACAAGATGTTTTTCACTACCCACGAAGTAGGTTTACTATTTAGTTGTGTTTTTCCATATGGTATGTAGGTTTGATATTTATCTTCTTTCTATTTTTTCCCATAGAGTTTTTTAGTGGATTTACTATTTATCTACTTTCTACTTTTTGCACATAGAGTTTCAAAGTAGGTCTACCATTTATATGCTTTATGCTTTCGCCCATAGAGTTTCTTAGTAGGTATACTATTTATTTGCTTTCTTATTTTGCTCATAGAGTTTCCAAAAATCCTCCACAACCCCCACCCCCCTCCCTAACCCCAACTAAACTTTTGGAAGAGATATTGCATGTGCAACAAAACATTATCCACCATGCAGCTCACATGTAGCAACTTTTGCTCCAATATATTTTGTTGGTTTCTTCCTTCGTAGTAGATTCATTGTTGTCAGACGATTCTTTTTCAACTTTAGTATCTACAACCTTGATGGAGCCTTAAAATTTCATCAACAAATGTTCCCCAACATTCACCAGCTACACCTTTAATGGGCCCGCAATCCTCAAAGCTTGTCATTGTTATCAAAAATTTATTTTTCTTTAAGAACCACAACCTTCTTATTAAATGATATTTTTTTCAAGATTAACATCTACATCCTTAATGGAATTGAACCCACAATCCTATCACTTGTCATTGTTATTAACCATTTTCATTTTTAAGAATCACAACACCCACCAAGTGGTCCTACTATATATCCACTTTTGCTTTTTCCTTTAAAGTCTTTTGATTTTAGAGTTTCTAGAACTCCTTAACAATCTCCCCTTATAAATTTTAGAACTGGGTGTTGCATATGCAATGAAACATTATCCACCATGCAACACGTGTAACAACTCTTGCTCCAAGATGTTGTGATTGTTTCTTCCTTTGTAAATTAATCGTTGTTAAGAGTTTTTTTTTTTTTAACTTTAGGATCTACATCCTTTGTGGTACCCAAAACCCTCACCAAGTCATGTTCCCAAGCACCCATTATTTATCCATATTTTCTCTTTCCCTTAGAGTTTTTAGAAATCCTTAACAATATGTTTCCATAAAGTTTTGAATATGACTTTAATGTGCAACAAAACATTATACACGCTGCAACTCTTGTCTAACAACTTTTATTGCATAATACCTTGATCATTTCATCCTATGTAAGTTATTGTTGAGCATGTATTTTTCAACTTAATAAAATCAACAACCTTTATCAAATGATGTTACTTGCTAAGTGGACTTGCTATTTATCCACTATTTTCTCTTACCCATAATTGTTTTAGAAATCCTTATTCACTATATAATTCATACCTAACAACAATTCACCCTTCCAAATAGCTTCATTGTCTTCATTATTTCTTCCTCACTAAAGTCATTGTTATCAATACTTAATTTTTAATATTGACATCAATATCGTTAATAAAATCCTATGTATTTTTTAACATTCAGGCATGCATCTTTAATAAGGCCCACAATCCTCACCACTTGTTATTGTTATTAAACATTTCTTATTAAATGATATTTGTTTCAAGATGAACATCTATATCCTTTATGAAATAGAATCCACACTCCTCGCCACTTGACATTGTTATTGGCATTTTTTTTAAAGAATCACAACGTTAACATCCAATTTTCTTAATGAAATGGAGCCCACAATCCTCAACCATTGTCTATTTTTTTTAAAGATTAACTTCCACGTTTCTTAATAAAATGGGATCCACAATCCTCATGTCTAATCATAGTGACAGAACCAATTTTTTAAAAAACCACAATGTTTCTTATCATTATTATCAGACCCATTTTTTAATCCCAACAAATGTTCCTCACCAGAGTCACCACCCACGAAGTAGGTTTACTATTTAGTTGTGTATTCCCATAGGTTTACTATTTATGTACTTTATGCTTCTTCACATAGAGTTTCTCAGCAGTTTTATTATTTTTCTTTTTCCCATAGAGTTTCTCATAATCCTTAACTGTCTTAATCACTACTTCGAAGGGGGATTCTTCTACAAAATATGTTATAATTTCCCACAAAGACTATCAAATTCAACTTTATCTATTTTAATATCAGGGATGTCAGGTTCAGGTTTAGGAATATTATCTTGTGGTAGACCTTCAACACGAACTTGTAGGGGGTGTTTGGAGGCACCATTGTTGTGACAACAATTTCTCCTCTAGTTAGCCCAATTGCATTATCATGGGATGGAAAGGCCATATGGCCCATTCTCTTATGGCTAATGGCCATGACCTTATGGGATAGGTGTTGATCTAAAAGATTGTTTTATGATCTTTAAAATAACATCACGAGGATAAATCCCCCTACATTTTTAAAGAGGTGGTACTCTATATTTATGTAATATACAAGAATATAAAAGATTCATGAGATAGGACGAGGCATCTCACAAAAAGAAAATATTCACACTATAATACAATATTATAAACCAAGAAATTAAATAGTCTCGTAGAAGGACATTTCCATCATAGTATTCAACAAAGTAAGACACATTATTTAACACAAAGAAATAAAATAAGGATTGCATATGGCAGAGAACTTTAAATGATCATTCCATTAAGATCCAAAAAATATTTTGATAGACACACATTTGAAATCACATGCTTAAAATTAAAAGTCTGATAAACCATTAATGTAATCTCCCAAACAATTCTTTGGGAACCTCAAAAAATAATAGATGTCTTTGTTAAAAATAAAAATGTATGTAAAGTTCATAAAAAAGTAAATTGCATTTTCCCTTCAAAGAGGATTGGGATTGGACTCTCGTGGACCATGAAATTAAAGAGAGACTTGGAAGATGAAAATGAGACAGTCATGGATTGTTCTTTAGTTTTCACAAACTCTAAAAGAGGAAAGGAAAAATGACTACTAACTGAGAAAGAAAAAGAGGTAGGAGCAAAACAAAGTGACTGCTTCACTTACTATGATGGAATATCGGGGCCATTGTCTTCTTGTTGATGTGTCTTTTATAAGTTGTTGTTGTGTTGGAGGTGGCATAACTATATTACCAGCTTGTTTTTTATTTGTTTCGATTATTTTAACCAAGGATTTTCTTAACCATTGTTCAATGTACTCCCTCATAGGAGCAATCGTTATCTCATGTTTAGTCTTGATTTCAAATAACTCGTTTTCCATCTCTTTAATATCAAGGCTCAATCGATGAACCGTGTCACCAATATCTTCATTTGTGTTCACGTAACGGACTAACCATGATTCCACTTCTTCTTCAGAATACTCAATTGAGTCATTAAATTCATTGGCCCAAGAAATTTTCATAGAATCCAAATGTTCTTGTAATTTCTCTTTTGATAAGAGAACCGAGTCCATAATTAAATGTGGGCCCTCAAGTTATTTAGTCACATCAACAGGTTTTAAGAACAAATCACCTCTTTTAGTATTAATGACATCACATTCTTTAGTCACCTCTTTTAGTATTAATGACATCACATCACAAATCACAAGTTTTAAGCATTGATTTGTTTCATATGAGTCCTGGAAGGAATATTTTGATCTCTCCTATATATATCACTTAAACTTAAGACCTTTTATGAAGATGTATCTACTACTCCCTTGTAAAAACCTTCAATTTTCCAAATCCTTTTGGAGATATTATTTGAAATGCAAGACCCTTGTTGAGAAAGTAGTTGAATTTGTTGTTAACTCCCATGTCTCAAGGATTAAGGCTATCCTTTTCTTAATGCTATCTCCAATATATTTCCTTACAACCATTACTAAACTTGATAAACCTTTCAACTTGGAGTTGGTTTCTAGTACATCCTAGAGACTACACAATGGTTGTATAGCAGTGATGGCTTAAACGAACAAAGGTATTGGAAGAATTTTTTTTTCCAATTCCTTTACCTTTTCCTTTAAGATCAAATTTTCCTTCTTTATATCATCAATGGACTCTTTTAAGGATTCTCCAGTTGCTTCATGAAACTATACATTTTTTTTAGGTTTTTACCCCTTGAAATTCGATCTCTGATTTCCAATTTTCTAAAACCTTTTTATTCTTAAAATTTACCTTTTTGATTAACAAAGTTTTCAAATTCTTATTGTGAGTCACGTGATGCAAAGTGACAGATTACTCTTCAAATATATTTGTCTCTTGGAAAGCCAATTATTCAACTATAACACTACTTTTGATCATCATATGTTCATCCCAGCATGGCTCTTCTATCATGTCATCAACTTCTATGTCTTTGGCACTCACTTTAGCTTCAAGTACTTCTTGTCCTTCTTTTTGAACTTATGTTTTTCTTTTAATAGATAAATGAACTCTGTGTGATTTTTCGATTGTGTTTTTGGTAGGATCTTTATCTCCACTATCATTTGAATTTTCGATGGAATACCTTCTCTGTTCTTAACCGTTATTTCGTAGTTTTGTTTTTGTTGAGGTAATCTTCTATGACACATTAGGTGAGCCTAGATTTTTACTTGTTGCTTCACAACCTCGTTTCTTGTAGTATTCATTTGTGCTAGCCAATGCCTCAATATCATCTAGGGTGATTTCAAGAGATGCTTCAGGAGGAATTTGGTTATCTCCCCATGCTTCTTCTAATTGCACATACTAAAAGATGATCCATATCCAATTACAAACATGTGTTTCGAATATAAATCCATGGGGACAAAACACTGAATTATATATACTTCTTTTAAACTAAACTAGTCAAATTGAGTTGTTTATTCATCTAAATGAGAAATGTTCTTCACATACATTTCTCCAACTTTTTACGGCAACGGGATAAATTGTTTTTTTTTTTTCTCATTGATGAAATGCACCCAATATTTGTATTATTTGCATACTTCAACGATGAAAAGTCCATCAAAAACATAAAATGGTAGTAGAGAGGGTTTCCCCTGAAATCCATACAATCTAATAAAACTGAACTCCTCCATGGTTTCAAAAACTCCTTTCTCTGACAAAAAGGATGCATCTTATAATGATATTCTAGACATGGCTAGATTTTGAATCATATTCTTAAAAGAGGACAAAAAACCATTTTACACATCATAGAAATTGTATGGGGCTTTGCTCCTCCATAACATTGGATACCAGAATGAATTGGATCCTTCTTGAATTCTACATTCTCAGCTCTAGGAAAGTCCTAAAATATATGGCAATAAATTATAATATGAACTAGATAGGAAGTCATGTAGAATTGATTGGTCTTCCTTAGGCTTCCCAACTGAAACAAAATCTCATTTGAAATAATGTGGACTCGGTCAATTACTGCATTTTCATGAATTGAATGATAGAGAATATATACAATATACTTGAGCATTGAGGCCATGGACTCTTGTCCAATTATTCTGGAAAATAGCCACGTGAATTCTTTATACGGGTATTTGAAAGAGCATACCTCAACGTGTGTAGCATTGGCATCGCTAGTTGAACTTGTAAGGAAACTTTCAAGGAACTCCATTCCTCCATTGTGAGCTTTAAGAAAATCATCATCTTTGACATTTTTGAATGTCAAAGTAGGGTCGGGAAATCTCAACATGCTTTTGAACACTGAAGGGGCCAAAGAGATTGATGGTTTTCCTTGTATCTAGATAATTTTTCTCTCGGTATTGAATCTATTAGTGTACCAGAGGACCAACTCTTTGAAATCAGCTACTTTTGGCACTCATCTAGCCAATTCAATACCCGAGGTCCAAACCATGTAAAATTTATTTTCTTTGGATGGGAGAGTTGAGTACCACTTGTATGCTTGAAACCACTAAAACTAGTGATCTTCTTGTCCCAAGGTGTTGAAAGTGTCACCACAATACAATTCTTTCATTTTACTTGACATGTATTACAAAGACTGTTTTCTATGAATAGGTGATGATTTTGTCAATACAATCTTTTTACAACGGGGATTTTAATTTCTTATTTAATTATACCACGTATTTCCTTGATTATCAAATGTTGTAGCTCTTAATTCGAATTTTCCAATTGCACAGTCTGATTTTAGATGTATGGAAGAGCTTTTACAAAAATTGTGCCACTTAATAACGGTATTCAATTCATGCGAGTGGTAATTGATGTGGCAATAGGAAATAAGTGTCATTGGGAATGGTGATATCATATTGGGGCATATAGAAAATGGTTTAGTATGGAGGTGTAACATGAGGGATGGAAAGTGCATTATGGTGAATACGGAAATGCAAGATGCGAGATATGGAGAACGGAAGGGGAGATATGAGAGAAATATTTCATCCACATTCAAGAAATATATTAAGTACCAAAAGGTTGATTGTGTGGGTTGCAGAAATATGTGAATCATTTTGGAGTATGCGGAAATGCAGGTGGCGGGGTTGTGAGGCTGAGGGAAAGTAAAATAGAAATGAAGGGAGGACCCTGCATCCACATTCAAGAAATCAATTAAATGTCAAAAAGGAAAAAGGTGTGTTGTGAGTGGTGAAGAAATGGGAAGGGTCTTTTTTAGTGTTGTAGGTTTGTGGGTTGTAGGATGTGGGTATTTGTGGGGTGAGGGATGGCTTAGCCTTCTGCAACAAGACTTCCGCAACAAAGAAAATGGATAAGTGTTGGGATTTTGGACGGGTGAAAAATAAACTATGTATAGACTCACGGACTTGCAGAGTTGCAAACATGGTGGTATCTCGCTTTGCAACCCGCATTTTAAATAAAATGGATAAGTATAGGATATACAAAGAACAAGAAAAATGTTTGTGGATGGACCAATTACAATAATGTTGATAAAAAAAAGTGGATCAACAATCGATGAGACAAGATAAATGTGATAGGACACATGGTAACTACACACATGCCATAAGTTTACTATCTTCGGGCCATCAAATCACCATGGGTGCCAAAATCCCTTACAAAGCTCCCATTAATCCAAACAAACAAATATATCCCACTTAATGGTATATATTGATGATGTTTACTTCATTGTAATGTATTTATCCATAGTCATTTTAGTTAGTTTAAGGTAATGAATAGTTGTATTTATGTTACAATATGGCATGAATGGTGCAACATGAGTCTAAGGGTAAATAGCATGGTGGGCTAGATCAAGTGGTTGGTTGCTTTAAGCTTCATGTGGGAAGTATTAGGGTCAATCCCCCATCATTCCATAAGTTTACTATCTTCAATCCATCAAATCACCATCAGTGCCAAAATCCCTAACAAAGCTCCCATTAATCCAAACAAAAAAATATATCCCACTTAAATATTTATGTATCATGTTAATGGTATATATTGATGATGTTTACTTCATTGTTACTTCATTGTTACTTCATTGTAATGTATTTATCCATAGTCATTTTAGTTATTTTAATCTAATGAATAGTTGTATTTATGTTACAATATGGCATGAATGGTGTAACATGAGTCTAAGGGTAAATAGCATGGTGGGCTAGCTCAAGTGGTTGGGTGTTTTAAGCTTCATGTGGGAGGTATTAGGGTCAATCCCCCATGTTTCATGCCTCTATTGTGTGCCTCACGTGATCTCCCTATTGGTTTAGACATCATTATCAATGGTAATGAGTTTACACTAGGTATCATCCATGAAATGGCATGGAAGTGCTCGATAGTTTCCCCATGAGGTTTTCCTTGGGGAAAAATGTCTATGGGTAAATGAAGGGAATAGTTAGGTTGTGAATAGTTTATGAAGGTAGAAATCGTTGTGATCATCCTTCATGACTTTCTCCCATCCATTTAAATTCTTGGAAATGCCCTTGGGTGACACATTCCCTATCTAATCCCTAGGGATCGATATGTTGATGCTAGAATACAACCCCTTTGTTAGACAACCTTGTGGACCATGGTCTACTACGTGAATCCAACAAATGGTTATGTTGATAGGACCAACAAATAAAAATTTGGAGAATGCAATAGAATGAAGGAGAAACTCATGAAGGAAGATATTAAGGATTGGTTTGATGAACATATAGATCTTTTTGCTAGACAAAATGATCTGGTAATTGGAAGGATAGAGAAATTATTTGAGGACTATAAATTTGTTTGTGATATCTATGAGATATTTTAGGATGCCTTTCCTATGAGCCTATTTGAATGGCCATAGAGACTTGAGGAGAACCTCAGATATCAATGTTGGAGAGAAGGCAAGACTATACATTGGAATGCTCATAGAGCAAGGGGCCCCCATGTGAATAGTCTAAACAATGTTGTAGGTGTTCCCTCTCCAAGTGCACCTTGTGTGACTTCACCTTAATTTGCAAGAAAATGTTGGCATAGATCAGGTTACCACCATACCAAGAGAAGCTTGATGTGACAAAAGGATTAAACAGACCATCATTCCTCTTTTTCCATAGCCAAAATAAAACTTCCCTAATAACTATCCAAGCAGAATGGAAATCCAAAACCTAGTGTGGTTGATTTCCAAGCAATGTAACTTGCCAAGATGGAGAGGTAGGGTGGTATTGGTGGGATAGAGACTCCACCCATCCCTAGGCATATTTGTCTAGTGGACAAAATTGAAACAAATGCTTCAAAGTTTTACTATGTCTGCAATGAGGACATTGTGGGTTATGAATTTCTAGGTAAGTTAATTTTTTTTCTAAGGGGAGCCCCCAAAAGGAAAAATACTAGGAAAATAATGTTTTTTAGGTTCTAAAACAAGCTTCTAGATATTGTGAACCTTGAAAAGTTGGGTTTTCTATTTAGAATTCAATCTATAGAGCTTATTAAATGACCCTCTAGGGATGGATTTGAGCAAAGCCACTTATAACCATGAACGACTTGTATTTCATGAAAGTTATGGCATGTTATTGCACAAGTTGTAGGTTGGGAAAAGCTCGATCCAACCACCAAATGGCGACAACTAAGAGGTCACCTACCTATTGTCACCTTAGGCAGGTGTCCCCATCACTTTAGAGGTGAGGTAGTCACCTCAAGGGGGGAATCTCGGTGACCCTAGGGGGAGTGGGATGAAGATGGATGAATATGGAGATGAAGTCCCTAGAGGTCAAATCTAAATGGTGTGAAAGTATTGGAATGAAGTCTTGGGAAGGTCCAAGGGTTGCCAAGTATGTTGAGTAACCTGCAAATGGTGAAATATATGCCCGAGACACAAGAAAAACAAGCATATATTGCAATATAATCACTTGGAAAAACAAGTTAAGCTTGTTGTTCCTAATAGCGGTTGTTAGTAACAATGTATATCAGCAATAAAATGGCATCACAAGATTCAAAATAAATGCTAGAGATCAAATAGAAGATACAAGAGAAAGACTAGCTAAACTCAAGATGAAAGACCAAGATTCTAGCATGAAAAGATAAGGTTGTTGTAAACATTTTTCTACAGAAAATTATATCAGACTTATGGTTGTAACATTCAATGTATTACAGAATGAAAATCAGCCACTGAAAATCCTCCAAACTTTTCCCAAAAGTACGCTAGACCAAGAAGAGTAAGTGTGCAAACTTTGGGTAAATTCCAATGGTTGATAAGAGAGTTATTCAAGAAAATGAGTTAGGGTTTATGCAACCCTAATGTTTGAAGATGTAAATTATAACAGCAACAAGAGCTATCCCTTTGATGGGGATGCCCTAGTGGTTGTGAGGTGCCCAAGGCACAAGGAAGATAGTGCAAGTTGTAAGAAGTAAAAAGGACAAGACATCACATTTCCCAATGCAATAATTTGTTTCTCCAATGCAAGACTAGTGCCTTTAGTTATGGGTTAATGGGATCAAGAAGAAAGAGTTAGGAATATTAAATCCTTGGGGGTGTAAATCCTCTTACTTCCCAAGGAAAGTAACCTAGATAGGGTTTGAATATGAGGGGTGTAAATCCTCTTACTTCCTCAACTAAACCCTTGCAAAAAAACTTGATAAAATGGTGGAAACTAGGATAGGGGTGTATATCCTTATACTCCCTATCTATCCTTGGCCAAAACAACCTTACTTGAATCACAAATGACAATAAAAAAGTAGAGAGACCATACCATTCAAGAAAAATCCTTTACATGCCAAAGTAAACCTCCACAAAAGCAAGAGAATGATCTTCTAGAGATAGTGCACCATCATCATCATCAAACCATAACCAAAAACCATTATTCCATAGCACAAGGGGCAAAATGCTCCAAGTGTAGTGAAAATTTCAAACCAAGTACTTCTCACAAGAGGGAGAGTTATGATAAAATGAGATCTTATGATCTCTTATTTATACAAAATGTCACTAAGATAGTTTGTCCACATAATTAAGGGTAAACCACAAGACTAGGGGTCAACAACCCTAATCTTACCCCTTTCACAAAGTAATATTAAACAATTCATTTAAATTTTACTTTTGCACAAAGAAAAACCCTAGATCATATGGACGTCACCCCTTTAGGGGACGTTTTGGCACTAGGAGGAGGTCGTTGGTGATGGAGGAGAGTGGAAAGGCTTCCCAAAGCCACATGTAAAGCATCAAAACAACTTCCTTCATGATCAAGGCTCAAGCCCTTTCAAAACGTCCTTATGCCAATGCATGTCACCTCACCACCTAGCCCTAGCCCCCTAGGTGATGTCATGCCTCTATAAGTGACGTTTGCCTCTTGATGTAGCCCCCCTACTCTCCTTCGGGCTACACGACCTCTTGGTCAAGGATCTTCAATTATGTGAGCCAAATCGGCTCTCTGAAACCTTGATGGTATCACTCTGTAATTGAACACATGCTCTTTCAGCCTTTTGGTGCAGGTCCTATGGCACCCGCAACCTCTCCCTTCGCATTGTTGAACTATCGTGTTTCAGGTGCTAACCCATTTTCCACTAGCCCCTTCCTGGATGTGACCTTGGGCTATGACCTCACGTAAACAGGTGATTGTGAGGTGGCCAAAAGTGGTTTTAGACCACACCGCTTTTCTCCCCGCAATTCACCATCAATCGCCACGCATCCCTTTTGCAATACTGTGGTTTCAATTGCGACTTGCTCTCAGATTTTTAAAACTCGAGCATATTCTGACGCTGCAATTGAGCGTGAACATTGATCTCGTGATCTCGGATGAGGCCTCTCAATCAACAGCTTAGATCTTCCCCTTTCAAATCAACGGCTCAGATCTACCCCTATCAAATCAACGATCGTGATTTGCTTCATGATTCGGGTTTCAGAGTTTTCAACTCTCAAACCTTACTTTCTCCGCAATGACAGGTCTCCTGCCACGTGTCCTCAATCGACAACTCTAACCGTTTCGAGATTTCGGACTTCGGAAATTTGAACTCTCAATTCTCATCTTCCCCCAATTGCTTTTATCTAAAGCTTGTGATCCACTGACACATGTCTTTCGTAGATCGACAACTGCGATCCCTTCAGGTCTTCGAACTTCGGAAAACTCAATTCTCAACTTTCACTTTCCCTCGAAGTGCGTGGATTTCTATCGCGTGTCCTCTTGAATCAGACAACTGAGATTTACTTTGGGTCTTTACCCGAAGTCCACGTGTTTGCACCGCGTGTCCCTCTTAATCTAACGGGTATGACTTACTTCGGGTCTTTACCCAGAGTCCACAAATTTATGTCCCATGTCCTTTGGATCTGACGGTCCAGATTCACTTCGGACTTCGGGTTTCGAATGTTTCAACTCTCAACTGAAACCCAAATGCATTTATCTGAAGCTCATGATCTATCGCCATGTGTCCCTCTATATCTGACGATCCAGATTTACTTCGGCTATTTCACCTCCTCCTTGTCCACGAATTTCCGGAGTTGTGGATCTTGTGCCACCTGTCCTCCTTGACGATGGACGGTCCCAAATTACTTCGGGACTTCGGGACTTTGACAGTCCGCTCTCCTCTGCGCTTCAAGAGACTTAAATCTCGCACACCTTATTCAAATCCAACGATATGGAATGATCTTTCTCCCTCTTGGACAACTCTTGATCGATAATTCGTGAAGCCTTCAGAGCTTCACCCTCCTCCGAATATTTCTCCTTGTTATCTCTTCTGAGCTTGATCCCCTTGAGGATTTTGATCTCCCACGCACTCCTTGCATTCCTGGGCTCTCCACAAACTCAGATTGAAGGATTTCTTTGGAAGAAATTCTTCCCTCACTTCTTGCACTCCTATGTTCTGGTTCTTCGACACTTAATCACTCCTTGATGATGTGCACTCCTTGCACTTGGTCTAAGTTCCCATTGTTCCTTCTAAACTCTTCTGAGACAATTTAAGACTCTGTCGATGCACTCCTTGCATATGATGTGCACACCTTGTGTACGATGTGCACACCTTGCATGCGAATTTCACAAGAGAAACAATTGAAACTTATCCAGTTTCATCACAAATTCATATGATCAATTCTAACAACCATACATAAACGAAAATGAACTAAAGCACATACAGAATATATCATTCATTCAATCACACATCATAATGAACGTTGTCCAAGGAATTGGAACAATTATGTTTGCTCTATTCATTCATGAAATAAAGTTACATAGTATTACAGTTATTCACTGCGTCTTTCTTCTACTCT
>JZKD02S0244037.1:233593-261687 GCA_000966675.3 Picea glauca | reverse complement strand
ATGTCCTGTAGTTGTTCTCTAACTCTGTCATGGATTTTTTGCATTTCCATTGCAAAAAATTATGTGCCAACACTTTTGAATTCATCTTGATTCAGATCTCTCAACTCTTTAATCCCTCTTGGTTGTATACCATACACAATTTCAAATGGAATTTTTCATGTGCTCCTATTCACTGAATTGTTAAATGCAAATTTTGTTTGTGCCAAAATTTGATCCCATTGACAACCTTGCTCAGTGACCAAACTTCTTAATAAGTTTCCCAAACGCTTGTTTAATAATTTAGTTTGTCCATCTATCTAAGGGTGATATGTTGAACTAAAGGACAATTTTGTCCCCGACCTCTTCCATAGATTCCTCCAAAAGTGTCCTACAAATTTGGTGTCCATGTTTGAGACTATGCTCCTAGGCAATCCATGTAGTCCAACCACTTCTTTGAAAAACAAATTGGCTATATGTGTAGCATCGTTTGTCTTCTGGCATGGTATGAAATGTGTCATCTTTGAAAATCTGTCCACCACAACAAATATGGAATCACTCCCTTTTTGGGTTCTAGGAAATCCCAATATAAAATCCATATTGATTGCATCCCATGGCCTTTCTGGAATTGGTAATGGCTGATACAAACCAGTGTTCTATTGTCTTCCTTTTTCATACTAGCAAATTCTGCATTTTTTCACAAACCTTTTCAACTCTTCCCTCATGCTCGGCCAATAGTATGAATTGCTCAGTTGTGTAAATGTCTTATCATGACCAAAATGTCCAGCTAAACCTTTGTTGTGTTTCTCTTTCAGCAGGTTATCTCTCATTGAGCATATTGGTATGCATAGTTGGTTCCCTTTGAATAATAATCCATCTTGGATCAAATATTTTTTCCATGGGCTTATGTCTCCCAACAAAGGATTCTTACATGCCTCATAAGCTTCATTAAAATCTGGATATTCTCGATACATTTCCTTGAGGTGTTCAAACCCTAAGGTCTCCACTTGGAATTCTTGTACAATTAAACTCCTGCTCAAAACATCTGCAACTTTGTTAACAATTCTAGTAATATGTTTAATAACAAAAGTAAAATTATGCATAAATTCTACCCATTTAGCATGTCTTTGATTCAACTTTTCTTGCCTAGTAATAAACTGCAAAGCTTGATTATCATTGTACAAGACAAATTCTTTAGGAATTAGATAGTGTCTCCACTTCTTCAAAGATTGAATCACTGCATAAAATTCTTTGTCATATGTGAAATACTTCTTCTTGGTGTCATTCAGCTTCTTACTTAAATAAGCAACTGGCCTATTATCCTAACTCAAGATTGTTCCAATAACTATTCCACTTGCATCACATCTCACTTGAAATGTTTTCCCAAAATCTGGTAAGACCAGAATTGGTTGTTCTATGATCTCCTTCAACACTTTGAAACTTTTTTCAGCTTCCTCTATCCAATTAAACAACTTGTGTTTCTTCTTCACAGTGTCCAACATGGGTGTACATATACCACTGAAATTTCTGATAAATTTTCTATAAAAACTTGCTAATCCATGAAAACTTCTTACTTGAAATATGCTTCCTGGAGACGACCATTATTTGATTGCTCTCACCTTTTTCTTTTCCATCTTCAATTTGTTTGAAGAGATCACAAAACCCAAGTATATGAGTTTTGTCTTCATAAAAGAGCTTTTCTTCAGATTTATCAGCAATTTTTCTTGCTGCAAACTTCTCATTACTGATGTCAAATGGTGTAAGTGTTCTCCCTCTTTCTTACTAAAGATTAATATGTCATCTAGATACACTATGACAAAATTGCCTATGAAGTCTTTCAATACTTCATTCATTAATCTCATAAATGTGCTTAGTGCATTTGTCAACCCAAATGGCATGACCAACCATTCAAACAAACCTTCATTTGTCTTGAATGTTGTCTTGCATTCATCTCCCTCTCTCATCCTTATTTGATGATATCCACTCTTCAAGTCTATCTTGGAAAAATAGCTTGCTCCACTCAAACAATCCATCAAATCATCCATCCTAAGTAAAGGGAATCTATACCTAATGGTGATCTTATTGATGGCTCTGGAATCTGTACACATTCTTCATCCTCCATCCTTCTTTAGACTCAACACAGTTGGTATTGTGCATGGGCTTAGGATTTCCCTGACTAAACCTTTATCCAACAACTCTTGGACTTGATTTTTGACTTCCTCATTCTCTCTAGGTGTCAACCTATAAGCTGCTTTGTTTGGTAAACTAGCTCCTGGAATAAGGTCAATATGATGGCTTATACTCCTAATGGGCGGCAATGAGTGAGATAACTCATCCACTACTATGTCAACAAACTTTTCTAACAGTTCATGGATTTCTTCAGGTAAATCCTCCATAGAAGTATTTGTAAGGATAACATTTGGCTTCCTCACTATAGCAAACTACATCTCCTTCTCCTTCTTGACTTCATTCAAGAGTTTCTTCCCACTCATGAGAAGTATACTTGAACTAGCTTCCCTCTTTTGCTCTTTGTCTTCTATTGGCAACAACATATGTGTCCTACCATTCTTTTCTAAGGGATAAGTATTATTCCCCCCATCGTGCATAACGTTTCGATCAAACTGCCATGGTCTCCCCAATAAAATATGACAGACATCCATAGGAATTACATCACATAATATTTCATCCCTATAACCTCCTATTTTAAATTCAACTTGGCGTTGTTGACTTACCATTACTTGATGTCCTTTCTGCAACCATGATACCTTGTATGGGTTTGGATGTGCAGTTGTCTTCAGTTCCAGTTTCTCCACCATCTCTGTGGATACTAGATTGTCAGTACTCCCACTGTTTATGATCATCTTGCAAACTTTGGCTTTCGTCTTGCAAGCAGTTCTGAACAAACTTGTTCCCTGAACTGGTTCCTCTACCTCCTTCTCTTGTTTAAGAAGAATTTTCCTCATCATTAAGTTATTTCCTCCTTCTGTTGCTTCTGCTTCCACATGCTTATGTGCTTCAGAAATGTGTGCTTCTCCTCCTTTTGTGTCTTTCTTCCTCTCTGGGCATTCCCAAGACATGTGCCCTGTCTTTCCACAGGCATAACATCTAACTTCGCCTCCTCTGGATCTTCCTCTTCCTCTAGGAAAAGAGCTTCTTCCTCCATGTTTCCCTTCTCTAGAACTTCCAACTTTCTCAGGGTGATTATGTTGTTGTCCAGCTTCATGGTTTGGTTTATGGGACTTCTCTTTGTTGGTTCCCTTACCTCTGCTTGAATTTCCTCCTCTGTTTCATTAGCTTTGCTTTCTAGCCAATTTCTCGTCAGCTTTCAAGGTTGCTTGATAAGCATCCTCGACTTTACTAACAGACATCATGTTGATCTCCTCTTGTATTTCATATCTCAGTCCATTGATATAACTGGTTGTTTTTTCATTCTCATTCTCTTTATGTCCAGCCCTGATGTTCAGTCTGTAAAATTCCTCAGTGTATTCCTTCACTGATAAGCTTTTTTGTCTCAAGTTCTGCAATCTTCTGAATAGATTGATTTGATAGTCCTTCGGGATAAATTTTTCTTTTAGCTTGGCTACCATCCTATCCTATCTTTTAATTTTCTACTTGCCCTTGCATCTGCGATCAACTTGCAGTTCATCCCACCATAGTGTCGCATGACCCTTTAGTCTTGTCACTGCATGCTTCACCATCTTATCTTCTTCGATATCTTCGTAATTGAAGTACTTGTCCATAGCTCGTACCCAATCCAACAATTATTCAACTTCTAAATTGCCTTCATAAATTGGTACCTCTATTTTTGCTTTGGCTCCTATTCTTGAAACAGCTTTCAATAAGCGGTCTTCTGCAGCATCCTCTACTACATCTTCTTCAACCTCTATCTCTTCGCTTTCAGCTTCACTGATATCTCCAGTTTCTGGTTCTCTCATCTGCGTTGTTTCCATAGCATCCAGTCTCATTCTGAGTCGCCTCATTTCTTCTTCCATTTATGGATTCGCTCTGCGTCTTCTGGGTGGCATGATTCCACTGCCTCACCTTCTAATGTCTATAAACAGAATCAACTCTTGATACCACTAATGATATCAATTTATCTCCTTTCTCCTTTGTTTGATGTCTGCAAACAAAATCAATAGATCTGATACCACCATATGCAGCCCCCCTACTCTCCTTCGGGCTATGCGACCTCCCGGTCAAGGATCTTCGATTATGTGAGCCAAATCGGATCTCTGAAACCTTGATGGTCTCACTTTGTAATTGAACATAGGCTCTTTCGGGCTTTTGGTGCAGGTCCTATGGCACCTGCAACCTCTCCCTTCGCATTGTTGAACTATCGTGTTTTAGGCGCTAGCCCCTTTTCCACTAGCCCTTCCTTGATGTCACCTTGGGCTATGACCTCACGTAAACACGTGATTGCGTGGTGGTCAAAAGTGGTTTTAGACCACACCGTTTTTCTCCCCGCAATTCACCATCAATTGCCATGCATCCCTTTTGCAATATCATGGTTTCAATTGCGGCTCGCTCTCAGATTTTTAAAACTTGAGCATCTTCTAACCCCGCAATTGAGTGTGACTGTTGATCTCGCTATCTCGAATGAGGCCTCTCGATCAACGGCTCAAATATGCCCCTTTCAAGTCAACGGATCAGATCTACCCCTTTCAAATCAACGGTCATGATTTGCTTCGCGATTCAAGTTTCAGAGTTTTCAACTCTCAAACCTTACTTTCTCCGCAATGACAAATCTCCTGCCACGTGTCCTCCTCAATCGACAACTCTAACCGTTTCAGGATTTCGGACTTCGGAAATCTCAACTCTCAACTCTCATCTTCCCCCAATTGCTTTTATATGAAGATTGTGATCCACTGACATGTGCCTTCCGCAGATCGATGGTTGCGATCCCTTCAAGTCTTCGGACTTCGGAAAACTCAATTCTCAACTTTCACTTTCCTTCGAAGTGTGCGTATTTCTGTCGCGTGTCCTCTTGAATCAGACAACTAAGATTTACTTCGGGTCTTTACCCAGAGTCCACGGGTTTTCACCGCGTGTCCCCCTTAATCTGGCGGCTATGATTTACTTCGGGTCTTTACCCAGAGTCCACAGATTTATGTCGTGTGTCCTCTAGATCTGACAATCCAAATTCACTTCGAACTTCGGGTTTCAGAAGTTTCAACTCTCAAATGAAACCCAAATGCATTTATCCGAAGCTCATGATCCATCGCCACGTGTCCCTTTGGATCTGACGATCCAGATTTACTTCGGCTATTTCACCTCCTCCTTGTCCACAAACTTCTGGAGTTGTGGATCTTGCGCCACCTATCCTCCTTGACGATGGACGGTCCCAAATTACTTCGAGACTTCGGGACTTTGACAGTTTGCTCTCCTCTGCGCTTCAAGAGACTTAAAGCTCGCACACCTTATCCAGATCCAATGGTATGGAACGATCCCACTCCCTCCTCGAAAACTCTTGATCGATAATTCGTGAAGCCTTCAGAGCTTCACCCTCCTCTGAAGATTTCTCCTCGCTATCTCTTATGAGCTTGATCGCCTTGAGGATTTTGATCTCCCACACACTCCTTGCGTTCCTCGGCTCTCAACAAACTCAAATCAAAGGATTTATTTGGAAGAAATTCTTCCCGCACTCCTTGTGCTCCTTTGTTCTGGTTCTTCGACACTTAGTCCCTCATTGATGTTGTGCACTCCTTGCACTTGGTCTAAGTTCTCATTGTTCCTTCTGAACTCTTCCGAGTCAATTTAAGACTCTGTCGACACACTCCTTGTGTACGATGTGCACACCTTGCATACGAGTTTCAGAAGAGAAACAATTGAAACTTATCCAGTTTCATCAAAAATTCATATGATCAATTCTAACAACCATACATAAACGAAAATGAACTAAAGCACGTACAAAATACATCATTCATTCAATCACACATCATAATGAACGTTGTCCAAGGAATTAGAACAATTATGTCTGCTCTATTCATTCATGAAATAAAGTTGCATAGTATTACAGTTCTTCACTGCATCTTTCTTCTACTCTGCTACTCTACTCTTCTCTGCTCTCCCTAATCTCTTATCGCTTATCTCTTACAATACAAAAACAACTATCTAAGGAGTGGCTCCTCGAGCTCTTCTCCGTCTTGTTTGCAACCTATCCTATCAGGTTCTAGCGGTTACCTACTTTGTCCTATTACAATAACTACCAGTTATTACCTGATAAGGGCTCCCACTCCCTATCTATAACTCCTTACAGTCGTATAAGACTTTACAAATAATATATATTAAAAAACGTTGTTTCCAAAATATCTCAACAACTCGTTTTCCTTTTGAATTAAATGTTGATTTGAAATTCTGTCATGTTGAGATGTCATATCCCTGCCTCCACGCTTGTGTCTTTGACTTTGAAGGTGATGCTCCTGCATCACCTCTCCTAGGAAAAACATTTGGCATGTGGGGGCTAGGTTATGTCGTCCAAGTCATATTTTAGGCCCTCCAAGTTTGATCTTTCTCATTCGGCATGCGGGCCCTTGGCATCCACCTATGGGCTTCAAGCCCCATGGAAGCCCAAGTTAGGCTTGTTCTTCCAAAACTGTCCACCAACTAGGTCCTGCAAAGACAAATAAGAACGCCCTCCAAGGATCTCAAGTCATAACATCATGATAAGTGAATACAATCAATAAATGATCCACCTAAGCATGTGCATCAAAGATCACTATGTCAAACAATTTAGTGCTCAAAGACATTATGTGACTTGTCAAGCTTGAATATGGGAGGGTTGACGAGGTGTCCTATTGGGTAGATCTTGCCCTAGGTCAAGGAGGGTTTCCAAGAGATTCGTCTCTAATCCATGTAAAGTGGGTGAAGTGATTAGGGTCAAGACTCAATGGACATAGGGCTCATGACATACATGAGGTTGTAGTGTCTCATTCATGGGTGCCTTTGTAAAGGGTGTGTGGTACCTTCATCCGCAATGCACTTTTTCCAAGCCCATTACTTTGCCATTATTTTATTCTTTCATAAGTTCAAGGAAAGGTTGAAGGCCATTGCCATGGCGTGGTGTCCAGATAATGGCAGTGTCACCCACAAACACCTAGTGGAAATGAGAAGGTCGGCTCGTGATGAGACCCCCTTTCTCTCAGCCATGCAACTGAGAGTCATTACCCTGGTTTGGTGACCAAATGATGGTAATGTCATACCACTAGATATTCATTCACATGATAGGTCGACTCGTGATGAGACCTCCTATCCTCCAACTAACCTTTTAAGCATTCTTAATCATATTTTATTGTGGGTCCCCTTTTTTCTCAAAGAAAAGTGTTTTGTTACTTTCTTAGGTGATCCATGGGCGAAGCATCTAGAAGGTTCATACATAAGCTTGTATTGTTTACCCAACATTAATCCCTCTAGGCCTTCAACCCCTTCTTCCCATAGAATGTGGGACAACCCATTCTTGGGTCAATACACCCTAAAATACCAAGAGATAAGGAAATGGGGGGAAATAGTGATGGAAAGTGGTAAGTATGGTCAGGAACAATACAATGGCTCTTCAAGGGAGTTCCTTGTAGCAAACCCATCCCCAAAGAAGACCACTTACTAGGGAACAATGTCAACCACCAAGGTGAAGCAGGGCAAAAAGGAATAATGTCCAAGCATATATCATGAAATCTAGAGCGATATAAGATACAACATACTTAAATTCCTTAAATATTGAAATGATGCTCACCATAATACTTACTTGTACCTCATGGAGCAAAGCCCACTGCCTTTCAGAAGCCAGTTGATGTGGTGGATGCCATCTAAAAATCTGCGACCTATGTGGTGGTGAGAAGGGTCTCCAACTGTGCAAAAGGGTATTGTTGCTCATGTAATCTCTTGACACTCCATATCTGCAACTTGAGGGCCTCGAGACATAATCTCCTTGGTTATCCATAAAATGGGGATAACATGGCCTTTTCCCACTTTTAATCTCTCCACCAAGATCTGGGTGTACGAAGGCCAAGCTTCATAGCACAATGGTTGGGAAAAAAACTCTATATACACTCCATAACAATCATATTTGATTTTTCTAGCTAGAACTTGAGCTTTAAATCAAGCTTGGGAATATAGAACCTAAATTTGTAAGATAATTTCATGTTTTCCCCAATTTGAAGGTGATAAATATATGCAACCCCCTTTTAACCACAATGCAAACATCAATGAATTGGAATTTTCATGTTTAGACCTTCCACAACTCCCATAACATGTTCATATATGGCTTTCGGCCGTCCCCCCAATAGTAAATTGTCCATTAAATTTCTAATGGAGCTAAACCAACCAAACCTCAAGGGTTCCACCTAACCATTTCCATAGGAATCCTCCACTACTCTCTTAATCAATTTAAAGTAGACATCTCCTTCCATTTGAATTTCAATATGATTGATCCAAGTTTGTAAGACTAACACCTCGATATGTAAATTGAATAAGTCCAAAATTTCATTTGCAATGACCACCATTTCTAGACTTCCTTTATTGTATACTCAAATCCTACACTCTTTTTAACTTATTACCTTAGTGACTCACCTGCCTTTTAAATTAAGTCCTTCACCACTTAACTTTTAATTGTCAAACTAGGTGATGTTTTGGAGCCATTCTCAACTAATACGAGTTTCAACTTAATGGCATTCCAATGGTAAGTATTAACATGACTCAAAGTGCCTTGCCATCCTTGATCTCGTTAAAATCATTATTAAGATTTTAATTAGAAAACAATAATCAATGTGTACCATAACGTTGGCCTTAACACCAAGTTTTTTTGTGTAAACACCATACCCAGTCTGAGATGCACCCCATGCTAGCATGTTGTTTGGGGGAGGCAAGGGATGAGGAGGTTCATGCTCTCTTCAGTAGAGTAATTAAAAGTTTTTTTATATTATTTTGGACCATTGGTGTCTATAGCTTGTCATCATTAGGAAGTACTCCATTGGAAAGTTTAGGGGGAGGTTGGGAGTTCTCACTCTCATGAGTAGATCATAAAAGTTTGTATTCTATTAGTTTGAACCATTGGTGTCAAGTTGTAGCACATTATCATTAGGAGGTACTCCATTGGAAAGTTTAGAGAGGGGCCTATGAACAATTCTCTCCAAATCTAATTTCTCATGTCAGTTTTATATGGACCTTCTCTTTTCCACAACAAATAAGCAAGACATAGAAGTGGGAGTGGTTTGTACTCTTGACTTGCAGAATAATATAAAGTACAAACCTTGCAATTAAGACGAATAAGTGGCAAATTTGAACATTGGCAAACTAGGCCTTTGACTTATCCCAAACTTGGGAATAGAGGAGATCTCCACGCACAATTTTCCTATTATTGAGGCATATCACTAAAAACATCCAGATCAAAGCATTTGAGGAAATCATTCCAAACAACTCATGCCCAATTACACTTCCACAAAATATGTGTAAATTTTCCTTCTAGAATTGGACAAACCAATCAAATTGAAGGACTTTATTGTTCCATTTTATTCTTCTTTTTTATGTAACTAAGACCTTGTGAGATTGTCTTTCAACAAAGCATATTGATTTCTCGGTTATTTAAATGGGATGCTTACATACAATTCTTGGTGGTGTCCCTTTATCGTGAATTGTGTGTACCTAAGAGTTGTATTCTTCATAGATGAATTATGGATGCCAATATTTCCATCTAAGCCCTTTCATTAAGCAAGATTCAAACCCTTCATTTTAAAAATGTGACTTCTCTAATTCATTCATAAGGGAACCTATTTTTTTTCTTGAAAACCCTCTATCATAAGAATCCCACCAACCAAACCATGAATGATTGTTGTATTAAACTAATCAATAATGCTCGAAATAATATTTAATATCTAGCAATACATGATCCTTTAAAACTCCCTTTAAATCCCAACTTCATTTGACCCTATCTAGTGGCACCACATAGTTGAAATGATACACACACTTATGTATCTACCTTTCTTGAATTGTTATAATGTACTAAACTTATTTAATGTGATGTTTGCATTTTTATAGAGTTTAATAATTTCCTCAAAAAAGGGTAAATTTAATTTTCCACAATGTAAGCTTTCATAGATAAACATATTGTATGTGTTAGTTTTGGAACACTGTACATGTGACTTTCTTACCCAAATTATTAGGAAACAGTTCACCCATGAAACAATTGTAAGATGGAGATAAAACAAGAAAATTCATATGAAGTGGTCCACCCAAATTTTAAGTAAAGAAATCACATACAAAGTTTCATCCAAGCAAAACAATGCAACATTTAATTTTGTCATTATACCTAATTAATTAATGTAACATGTATAAACCACACAATATAAAGAAGAGTCTTGTAAAGTTTCTTTAAACAACAATGACTTGTCAATTTAATTTTGGCATTTTAAATATGGTAGGGAAAGCTGCACAAAGTTCCTTCATATAAAAATTGGAACCATCCACTTCTCCGAGCTCACTATTACTTCATGAAGAGTGTTGGTGTAAACAACAAGAAAATTGGATCCCTCGACTACTTTATGTCACTTTTACTTCATGAAATTCATTGGGTACAAGCAACAAGAAAGTGCAATGATGATTATATGGTATAATTTTTCATAATGATCGTAATAATTCCAAAGAAATTCTATTGAAATTTGATCATTTATTCATTCAAAAATGGTAAGCATCATGTGAGTTTGGCCATGTGTAAGAATGGGTTTCAAGAAAAGTATTAAGGTTCGGACCCAACTACTTAAAAATGAGGAGTTACATAAGTAAAGAATGAAAATTATGAATAGACATTAACTGACATGGAGATTTACCCATCCATAATCTTGTTTTGAGATAGAGGTGTGGGTCGGATCATAATATTTTGAATAGAAAGCCTAAAACCTATAACATTTGATCTTCAATTGTTGAGACCTAGGGCTCAAATGTAAATACACACCCAATAGGTACCCATGTTCTCTCTCCAGTAGTGGGGAAGTCTACACCAATCATTGTCGACAATTCCAATGATCCATGGCATGCTCCTAACAAATATTTGAGATTATTGTCGGCTATTGGTAGTGGAAAAAAGGCGTATAAACATTTAGAATACAACAAAAGTGTCGATGGAGTCGTGGTTCAACAATGAAGATAAACATGTCAAGGCACCTAGAAAGGTTCAAATCCCTAGGAAGTATGAAAAAGTAAGTGATTGAGGTCAAGTGCATGCCCAATTGATTTTGACATAAGAATTACTCCCTATCTCAACAACTTAGCTAAAGGAAAGCACTTGTGCTCGATGATTCACCCCTCGAGAGTCGTCACGGTGCTTGTGGTGTCCAACCTCTTAGACCAGTTGCAATGCTTCTCTTAAGTTTGAAGGAAGTGGTTTCAAAAACAATAATAATAATAATAAGTAGAAATTACTAAAATCATCTTCATTCAACCATTAAATCTATTTAATAGTGGTTGACATTGCAACAATCAATTGAACTGGAGCAATATCCATTGTTAGAGACTCATCGCAATCATAATAAGAGATATCTTAGGAGAAGTATGGTGTACATTATACGAATTTAACATATACTATAAATGCTTTAAGCTTTGAAATTTCATTTATAAGTGATTTTCATGTAAATGGACTTACCTAAGTAAAGCACTGGAAGTTAGGAGAAGTATGGAGTACATGATACGAATTGGACAGATATTATAAATGCTTTAAGCTTTGAAATTTCATTTGTAAGTGATTTTCATGTAAGAAATGGACATACCTAAATAAAGCATTGGAAACTAGGAAAAGTATGGTGTACACAATACAAATTGAATAGATATTCCAAATACTTTAAGCTTTGAAATTTCATTTATAAGTAATTTTCATATAAGAAATAGACCTACCTAAGTAAAACATTACATTTGAAGTTAGGAGAAATATAATATACATTATAAGAATTAAACAAATATTCTAAATACTTTGGACTTTTAGACTTTGAAATTTCATTTGTAAGTGATTTTCATATAAAAAATGGACCTAAAACAGTGCAAGTTTGAAAAGACTTAAAAACATAACATACAACTAACAAGAATGGACCTAAAACAGTGCAAGTTTGAAAAGACTTAAAAACATAACATACAACTAACAAGAGATAAACTTGATCAAAGAACAAATATTCAAGTCACTAATTCACTTCGCTGACATGTAGCTGTGAATTGGAAAAGCTCAAGGACTATCCAAGAAAACCAAAGGGTATTCAACTATAATGTATAACGTGAAAAATAAACAGATACAACTCATAATGCCAAATAATAAGTATGAGCAAATCAGATACCATTCTAATCATAATGTGATGTAGAAAATGTGGAAAATTTAAAACACGCATAAGATATATTAGTTCTGTTTAAGATGGAAGGAAAGGAAACGGATACAAATCTGAATACGTATCCGCTTGAGCTCAAGATCCATATCCGAAGAAATAATAGATCAAAAAACATGAACAGTGCTTAAAAAATATAAATTAGAAAATATAGAAAATTCAGATTTTTTAATATATTTTTTCTTCAAAGAAATTTGGATTTTTGTGTTTTAGGAAAGAGGTGCTTGGGCACAAATGAAGGTATTTTTTCTTAATGGGAGCTATTTTTAAGACACAAGTTAGGGTTTTAGGGCATCTTGCACATTGCCTGTTTTAATGTGGTTTTAACAAAAACAAAAAAAAATCGTTGTTTTTGGAAGATCCACTAGCTTAGAGAACAGATCTCACGCAAATCCTCCCATTCTTCCAAATTAAAATGTATCCCGAATGGATTTGGATCCGGATTCGTGGAAACGTGAATCCTAGATCGTCCATAGATGGATACAGTAACATGGTATTCACTGCGTGCAAAAAATATGGACCAAGCACAATGAAATGTAAAACAATACCTTTGCAACACGTGGTCAGAATTCACTCCGTGGATACAGAATCCGCATGAAAGCATATCGAAGATTCAAGATAAATGGTATTTAGTGTATTGATTGATTGATTTTAACTACCTGAACAGCCTAAGGGATCAAGAGAATAATAGCCCTAACTCATCTTCACACTTTTTTTGATGTTGGATTTTCTGCTGTGAATCTTGAATAGAATACTAGCCATCTGGTTGATCTTATCCTCGTCAAATAGCTGGTGCATATTGTAGACCTTTAAGTTGTTTTCATACTGGCTGCGGATATCCTCATAGGCTGCACATTCCGTGACAAAGTGTCACTCTGTCTCCACCACACCCTTATTGCAGAATATGCAAGTTCTCTCCTCCCAAACTTCCTTAAGTACCCTCCACCTACCCGCCTCACATCTAAGGTGATGTGAACCATTTCAATATGAGATAGGCAAATTCATTGTTAGTCTTTCGGCAAGTCAATTTGGGTTCCATAGTTTCCAGTGAGAATGAGAAACAAGTTATCTATGATCTTCCAATACCCTTACCATGGATTACGCAGAAGGAAAGATCTGAGGCATCTTTCTTCCTAGTGGGGTGTAGTTATTAAATGTTCCTTTTGTTGATGGTTCATCCCTCACTTCAGAGTTCTCTCACAACTATGTTGAAGGGTCGGTTGGAATTTTTTTTTGTTAAAAAGCAACTAATGTAATAGTGGGTGAGGAAAAGATGGAAGCTCTTATCATAGGGCAAGAAGACTTTCCTACTTGGCTTGTGAAATGGAATCACCCAGCGAAGACACAGTATGTTATTTTAATTTAGGTACACCTTTTGGAGTTGATGTGCCCTTAAAGGCTTCGTGGGGTTGGATCTTGCACAAAATTGAATGAAAACCACGGAGATAACTTTCACAAGATATTTTGCTTGCAGGAAGAACACCATAAAAGACAAAACCTTGGTTGTAAGTCAAGTCTTTTATTTTGCTTGCAGGAAGAACACCATAAAAGACAAAACCTTGGTTGTAAGTCAAGTCTTTTATTCCTTATATACGTTTCCTTCAGGTTCAGGCTACACGAAACTGAAAATGTTTCCTTGATAATTTCTTTGGGGGGAACAGGGTCAGAAGAGGAGCCTAAAGTTAGTCTCCTAGGATATTTGTACCTTGCCCAGGATGTTGGAGGGCTTGGTTTGATTTATACACAAACTCAAAGGATTTTTGGCAGCTAATGGGTTGCCTGGCTCATGAGTAGGAATGCACCTTGGCATATTCTTATCTGTGTTTGCATTCAGAGTACTATTCATGGAAATGACGCAACTAGTCCTTTCGGGATATGTAACATAGTTGGTGCAACTAAAGATTTCAAAATACGAAACTTACACTGTTGAAAAACTGATGCATGTAGGTAAATTTAAAAAATTTACAACATACAACCAACACACCAATACATCTGCATATATGAGAATCACTGAAAGTAAAACAATCACAGAGAAAACACAAGTATACCCTAGGAAACCCTCTTGGGGTAGAAAACCCAGCCAAAAATTCTCTTTAGATTCTTCAATAAAGTACAATACCAGTACAAGACTTTAGAGTAACTATCTAGGAGAGGGCTGAAACACTACCTTTGTTTCAGCACTTACAAACTTCACAAATAGTTGAACTAACACTTACAGTAACAGTTTGACAAAATCACCAAAAGATAACTGACTTTCCTTCTTGTTGTATCAGACTTATGGCAGTTTTAACACGGTATTTGTAGCAGCCTTATATCAGCAAGGAACAACAGAAGACTTCAGCCAGAATAGAGTGTTTGTATCAGCAGTATACTTCAACAACTAGCTGCCATATACCAGCAGAAGACTCCAGCAACTAGCAGCCATATACCAACAGAAGATTCCAGTGGATACCAGTCATATACCAGCAAAATACTTCAGCAAATAGATGTCTTGCCTCAGCAGAAGACTCCAGCAAAACAAAGGTATATAAATGTTAAGTGATTGCCCCTTTTTATAGGTTGGTTTGGCTGCCCTAAGCAGCCCCCTATGAATGTATGACAGTTGTATAACAGCTGTCATACCTTCCCTCCTTTGGTTGCCAAGAGTCACCTCCTAATGTTCCAAAGAGCCACATCCTAAAGCTCCCAAGAGCCACCTCCTAATGCTCCCAAAGGTCACTTCCTTTGTCTCTTCTAGAGGCTGCCCTAAACTGTTGTCTTAGGATTGTATGACAGTTGTATAACAACTGTCATACCACCACCCTAAGCAGCCCCCCTAAGCTGGCCACTCCAACTGCCCTAAGCAGCCCTCTTAAGTAGTCTCCCTAAGCTGGCCACTACAACTGCGCTAAGCAGCCGTCTTAGAGGTGCTATAAGGTTGACACATGGCATATGGTTGCCTTGGCATAAGGTTGACACTTGTCATGTGTTTGATGCTTGACATAAAATTAACACTATATCAAAACTTTATTTGCATGGTTAGTTACAATAGGTAAAATAGCTTCCAAAGCTATATAATTCAACACTCTCTCTTAGCAAGGAAGGTATTTTCCTAGTACCAACTGTTACATCCATTTTGTCTTTACTTAGCTATTGACTTGTTGATCCATGTAGAATCTGTTCATCAAGAGAAGTTTTGTATCCATATCTAGCATTGGGATCAGTAGCATCTCTGGTGAGCACACTGATGTCATTACAAGATTTTTATTCACTCAGTTCACCAAGAACTATTTGTGCAGTTCACCAAGAACTGTCCTACTAGCCATATGCTAGAGGCTATACAGTTCACCAAGAACTATCAATTCACCAAGAACTGTCTTACTCAGTGCCAGTCCTTTTTCATATTGGATGAGTAATCTTAGAGCCAGTCCTTTTTCATATTGGATAAGAATAAAATGGAATAGTCCACATCCTACCTGTAAATGACTTGCCCCGCTACTGTCACCAGAATCTCATATGCAGCTCCTTACTCCCTCTTACGAGGGACCAATCCAAGTTTGTCTTTGAAGTACTCAAACTTCACCTTTGACAGAGGTTTGGTTAGCACATCTGCAACCGGCTCATTGGTAGCCACATAATGATGCTTCATTGCTCCCTTTTCTACCACATCACGGATAAAATGATACTTGATTCCAATATGCTTCGATTTGTCATGAAACACAGGGTTCACTGACAACTTTATGCAACTCTAATTGTCACGGCAGATACTAGTAGCATCTAATTCAATATCAAATAATCTTGAAAGTAATTTCCATAGCCATACAGCTTCAGTACATGCTAAACATGTTGCCATATATTCCGCCTCAGATGTACTAAGTGCAACACTGGTTTGCTTCCTGCTAGACCATGAGATCATACATGATCCCAAACTAAAACAACATCTTGAAGTACTCTTACAATCTGTGACACTACCAGCCCAATCTGAATCAGAGTATCCCTGTAGTCTGAACTCGCAATCTACATCATACTTGATACCATACTCCATGGTACCTTTCAAGTATCTCATCACATGTTTTCCTGCGATCAAATGAACATGTCTAGGTTCAACCATATACTGACTTAAAGTGTTCACAACAAAACATGTCTGGCCTTGTGTTCATTAAATACATCAACGAACCAATCATTTGCCTATACAAAGTGGCATCCACTATCTCTGATGATCTCAATCTTTTTGTATCCATGGATATATACTCTATATGCCTTTGATGTTTCACTGTATCCAACAAATATACCCTTCTTACCTGAAGGGTCCAACTTTGTCCATTTGTCCTTGGGAATATGAATATACACTACACAACCAAATATCCTTAGATGACTAACCTCTGGAACTTCTCTAGAAAACACTTCTTCTGGAATTTTATTTTCAAGAACTTTATGAGGACTTATGTTATGTACATATACAACAGTCCTTGTTGCTTCTGCCCAAAGGTACATTGATAAGTCCTGATCATGAATCATGGCTTTAACTACTTCCATAATTGATCGGTTCTTTATTTCTACTACACCATTTTGCTGAGGATTATATGGAGTAGAAAGCTCCCTCTTAATCCCAGCTTCTCTACATAATTCCTTGAATTCACCAGATGTGAATTCACTAGATGTGAATTCTCCTCCGTTATCAGATCTTAAAACTTTTATTTTTCTCTCAGAAAGATTTTCAAAAAGAGCTTTAAATTCCTTAAACTTACTAAAGACTTCATCTTTATTCTTTAAGAAATAAATCCAAGTTTTGCAAGAAAAGTCATCGATAAAAGAAACATAGTAAACATATCCGTTGAGTGAAGTGGTTGACATAGGTCCACACACATTTGAATGAATTAGATCCATAACTCCTTTTGCTTTGTTGTCACTGCTTGGAAAATGATTTTTCACGTTCTTACCTTGTGCACATCCTTTGCACACACCATCACGGAACACTTGAATTTCTGGAAGGCCTTTCACCATCTTACTGACAACTGGCAAGGCTTTATAGTGAATATGAGCGAACCTTCTATGCCACAATTCACATGGGTTTATAGTACTGTGTACTAAGGCTTGATCTGCCTTTCCTTTTAACTTGTATAACCCATCTTCATGTATACCAATTATAATAGCATCATCAATATTCTTTCCTCTCGACCACATAAGAACTTGGCCATCAACAAAAGCTACTTGAAATCCTTTCTCTTCCAATCCTGAAATAGATAGGAGGTTCTTTTGCAAACCAAGTACATATAAACATTTTCCATTTTCAAATGTTCTGAATCTAAGCTGTAAAAAGAATTCCCTATGCCCTTAATAGGATAGGAGGAGTTATCACCCAGTCTCACCTGATGAGAAGAATCTTTCTTAGTTAGATTTGAAAGAGAGTCCTTAAAACCAACCATGTGCCCGAAGGCACCACTATCCACAAGCCATGTTTCCACATCATAATTTACTGAATTAGTAAGAGCTGCCACCAAAACATACTCTTCATCTGAATCTTTTCTCTCTTGAAAACATGTTCATCATCTTCAGCAATATGAGCATGATGTCTTTTGTTTTTCCTCCTTTCTTTGACCTCTTTTATGAGAGGACAATCTCTGGGAAGATGTACCAACTTTTCACAACATAAACATTTGAGTTTAGAATAGTCTCTCTTACCCTTCTCAAATTTCTGAAACTTCTTCTGTGGAGGATGATTTTCCTTCTTTTTCTTTCCTTTCCAGAAATGGGCTGCAAGTGCTTGATCTTCATCATCACTTAGCTTTTCTTCTCTTGCTCCCAGTCTTGCTTCTCCTTGGACACAATCTTCCCATAGCCTGCTAAACTTTGTTAACTTCTTGAACAGATTCCTCTTATGAAAGAGTCCCATGACTTCGGAAGTCCATTTAAGGTAGTCATTACTAACTCGGCTTCTTCAACTGAGTCACCGATAGATATAATTTGTTCATTAATCTAAGAAATTCTTGTAAAGAAGGCACGAATAGATTCAGACTTATGCATCTTTACATTTTTGAGTTGAGTCCTCAAAGCCATTTTCATGTTTATGTTCCTTCCTTCATATAGACGAGATAGAGCATCAAACATCTCTTTGGGAGTCTTCAAGGATGATACATGAGGAATAAGATGGTCTTCTATAGAATCTGCAATTATTCTCTTTGCCCTTATCAGATTCTTCCTGTACTTACCTTTAGCTTCTTATTTCTCAGGTTCTGCAACCTTTTCCATAACATAATATGATAAGTCATTTTCTTCCAAAACAAGGGATATTTTGTACTTCGATGCTCTGAAGTTATCAGGTCCCTCAAGTTTCTCATCAAGCTTAGTGCTTGACATCAACTTGTCCTTGTTTTTTACTTCCTTCAAAAAACTGAAATATTGTAGTCTCCTTCACAAATCTAATAACTCTCTATAGAAATGGCTTCTTTCAGGGAAGCCCTGATACCATGTTGAAAAACTGATGTATGTAGGTAAATTTAAAAAAATTACAGCATACAACCAACATACCAACACATCTGCATATATGAGGATCACTGAAAGTGAGACAATCACAGAGAGAACACAAGTATACCCTGGGAAACCCTCTTGGGGTAGAAAACCCAGCCAAAAATTCTCTTTAAATTCTTCAACAAAGTACAATACCAATACAAGACTTTAGAGTAACTAGCTAGGACTCATAGGGCTGAAACAATACCTCTGTTTCAACACTTACAAACTTCACAAATAGCTGAACTAACACTTACAGTAACAGTTTGACAAAATCACCAAAAGATAACTGACTTTCCTTCTTGTTGTATCAGACTTATGGCAGCTTTAACACAATATTTGTAGCAACCTTATATCAATAAGGAACAACAGAAGGCTTCAGCCATAATAGAGTGCTTGTATCAACAGTATACTTCAACAACTAGCTGCCCTATACCAGCAGAAAACTCCAGCAACTAGCAGCCATATACCAACAGAAGATTCCAGTAGAAATCAGTCATATACCAGCAAAATACTTCAGCAAATAGATGCCTTGCCTCAACAGAAGACTCCAACAAAACAAAGGTATATAAATGTTAAGTGAATGCCCCTTTTTATAGGTTGGTTTAGGTTGGTTTGGCTGCCCTAAGCAGCCCCCTATGAATGTATGATAGTTGTATAACAGTTGTCATACCTGCCCTCCTTTGGTTGCCAAGAGTCACCTCCTAATGTTCCAAAGAGCCACCTCCTAAAGCTGCCAAGAGCCACCTCCTAATGCTCCCAAAGGTCACTTCCTTTGTCTCTTCTAGAGGCTTCCCTAAACTGTTGTCTTAGGATTGTATGACAGTTGTATAACCACTGTCATACCACCACCCTAAGCTGGCCACTCCAACCGCCCTAAACATCCCTCTTAAGCAACCTCCCTAAGCTGGCCACTACAACCACCCTGAGCAGCCCTCTTAGAGGTGCTATAAGGTTGACACATGGCATATGGTTGTCTTGGCATAAGGTTGACACTTGTCATGTGTTTGATGCTTGACATAAAGTTAACACTATATCAAAACTTTATTTACATGGTTAGTTACAATAAGGAAAATAGCTTCCAAAGCTATATAATTCAACATAGACATTCTCAAGAGGACCTAGCAAGCAGGGTAATTAATTTCTAAACTATTGAATTGGGACTTTGGAGATACCTAAAGCAGGTGGGATTTGACTGCAAGATCAATTAGGAATCTAATTGAAGAGGGGACACGTTGGGCTGTTCCTTTCTTCTGCAAGAAAAAGGATAAGAACGAAAGGTTTTAACACATGGGGAAATCTATGACATAAAGACTCCAATGAATGCTTGTCTTAGAGAACTCTCAATAAAACTTAAAGGCTCCAACATATGGACAAACTAGTCTTCATTGCAAGTTGTCAGATAATCCAAATGTCAGTGAAATTTAGTTGCAAATGGACCAAGTTGGTAAGATTGGAAAGGATCCTACATGAAGTTCTTCACTAGAATTCCAAGGATCTCTATTCCAAATGCGACCAAATTATCCTCTCTAAATCGACTTAAAAGGAAATGGACCATTCAAAGCAATGAAACAAGATGGCTCAAGAGGTGTCAGAGTATCTAGAAAGCCCACTCTTCTTTTAAGACTGGATTACTTGGGTAGATGGTTTTCCATACTAGCTTAGCGGAGTTGCAAAATTGTCAGATCCTTTTGGACATAGATTGCTGCTAAATACACCACTCTCTTTGTTACCCCTCTTCATTGGAAAGGGGTCTTTTTTTGGAAAAATGGATAGTCCAATAAGCAAGCAGAAGAGATTGGGATATCATCAAACTGGTCCTTTACGTAAAATGCAATGTTGTGCAACCTTTGATAGTGTGACTAATCTATTCCATTGGAGAGACATCATAACTTTTAAATCAGAGTTGGTTGTACATGTTTGAGCCAAGATTGACATTTTCCGGAAAGATGTAGATTCTCTTAAGATTGGAACCAAAGTGAACATGCTAGCACTCCTTGCCGGGAAAACCTGTAGGCTCACACTTTGGCTCCATGTTGTATTATTCTTGATTTATGTTTTATTGTTTAGTACTGAAATATAAGATGTCTTTTCCAAAATAAAAAGAAGAGAATTATTGTCCCTGTATGCAATTTCAAATCAGAGTCAATTATCCACATTAACTTTGAAACTAATAAGCTAAAATGGAGCTATACAATGCAAGCTTATATTTAGCTTCTCGGATGAAAGGAGACTAAGGAAGTCGGAGCTCTGGTTAAAGCATCATTTATGAATGCGTTTCTCTCATAGCAACTGTTAAATTAGAGGTCAAAATTGACTTGCGCATCAAACCTCATCTCCATTATTGACCTTGGAATACATACATCTAAGGCTTTGTGCATGCTTTCTTCTTTTTAGTGTAGAACTTGGAGCACCTCCTCGAGACCTACAGCTCGCAAATCACTTCCCATCAAGGCATAGAGGATACTTCACGCACAACTCAATTTGGTTGTTCGCCCCTCCACTGTCTCCAGTACTTAGAGTCCATCGCCAAATTCTCCCTCATGGTCTCGGGTGTTAGGATAGTTACAGCAGATGGGTGGTGTCCTCCCATCCTGCTTCTAGCTTTGATGTGACTTGACACCATATTTTATGTTCGACGTGGGTTTTGCTTTGTATCTGTATTCTTTTTTAGTACCATGTGTAGGTTTTGGGGTTTATGATTTTTGTAGGTTGGGTTTAGGAGTTGCTTTTGCACTCCCACTATGTACTTACATTAGTACTTCTGAGTTTTGTTGACCTACTATTGTGGTGATTCATTGGACATTAATAAAATTCTTATCGGTCTTATAGGACCTTCCAACATTGATTTATCAATAAAACCATGGAAATATTCTAAATGGAGAGCCTCTTTGGATCATACAGAAGCTAGGTGTAGGAGTTGACTATATTGAAGAGCTTTAGCTCACTTGCCAATGGCATCTCATAGAGAAGGTGCAAAAGACTAGTGCACAAAGGATCATATAAAAAAGGTGATAGTATAACTGCATACCTCAAAACACAATACTGTGAAGAGAGACTAGCCAGCAGACAATCCTTTCATGAGAAGTAGTAGGAAAGCACAAAAAGGGAGTTTTGTCTGCCCAAATCTCTATTTGACAAGCAGCAGTAGGAAGGGTATGGGAGCTGAATGAAAATATTTCTCTATCCAAACTGTTAGGAAAGCACGTTAATTGGGGCAGGCAGAACAGTTCAGCCACCTCATGCTCTCCTGCTTCTTACTGTACATAAATACAGGTCACAATAATGAAATGCACAATCCAACTTAAATTGTTTCTACTTATCAAGAATGAGGTGATAAAAGGATCACAGACTTTGGATTATCTGTTCTTCTTCCGGCCAGAGAATAGTATGCCAAGATCTGTGCTGGTTGGTGTCCAATCAATTCTTCTTCCATAACATTAAGTTCATCCCCTGTCCCTGGGAGAGGTTGGATATACTCTATGTTCCAAAATGGTCGTGACATAGCCAAAAGTTTCTTACCTGTTTCTGTTCCTTGGTATCCTTGCACCCAGATATACTTCAATGATTTCAAGTTCAGCACTGCAGCTGCTATTGCAGATTCACTGAAACAACAGCCTCTCATTTCAAGTCTCTCCAGTTTTGAGCATCCTTTTGAAAATTCAAGGAGACCCTGGTCACATTCTCCAACAAAACCCAACAGCATCCACCTTACATTTGTACTGTATTTCCCAATATAACCAAGTCCAGTATCTGTCAACCCTCCAGACCTTAAGTACAATCCAAATCTGTTTAACTTGCTACACCCACGCAACAAAGCCATGACTCCATTATCAAGTGGCAGATCAGTAATTTGTTCTTCTTTATCCAACAAAACTAAACGAAAGTCCCTAAGATTTTTGCAGTATTCTCCAACAGCCTCCAATGCCAAGTTGCTTATATCTGTTACATGAACAGCAATAAACTCCAGATTGAGGCAGCCTTGAGCTATTGTAGAAAGCCCTCTGTGAGAGACTAAATGTTGCTCTTCATCTTCATCTTCTTCTTCCCCGGCCTCTACTCTCAGTCTTCTTAACTTTTTGCAGTGGTTTGCAACAACTTCTAGCCCTCTGTCTCCAATCACATTCCGTACCTGTTTGCAAACAACCATTCTAGTCCAATTAAAGTGAATAAATTCCTTTCTGAAAATCTAATAACGGATTATTTCGTATTATTTGATTTTACAGTACAGATTCCAGAACATCTATTTGGAAAATAGAAAAGACAAGTATGAACCCACATAAACATAAGAAATATGTCTCAAGGCCTGAAAACTCCAAGACATCTGTTCATTCCAGTAAATAATAATGATTATTTGTATTAATAGAGATATGTTATGACAATGGAAAGATTGAACTATAGCCTTTAAACTTTTAGAAAGAACCTTGACAGTATAATGAAAGAATAATTTAAGTCCAAAGACAATTACTTCCAACAGACCCTCACTAATTACCTATGGGTTTCCTCTTGTTGCGATATGTATATATATCACACATGGTTTTTCAGATTAATAAAATCTAATCTTAGAGAATGACAATATTTTCCAGTCTAGGCTGCAGGTTGTGGACCTAGGCAAATTCTACCCACCATAAATTCTCCCTGCCTTCCTCCCCTCGTCCTCCCTATTTTTGTCTCTGACTTGGCCAGCTTGGAAACCACTTTTGGACTGAAATATTTTGTGTATGGGACCTGATTTGAGTAAAAGAAAGTATACTAGGTTCAAAATCAACAATTCCCTGAAATTGTTTAGGAAGCAGATGCTACAGAACTCGAGAGATTATTATCACTGCTAGTAAACCAAACCTGTAACGGACTGAGACAAGCTTTATAATGGAAAAAGAGTACCTTATGGTTTCAAAGTCTTGCAACCAGGCAATAGTTCAAGAGGGTACATAATACAAAACAGCATCTTTCTATAAGAATGAGAAACCCATTCTTAGCTGTAACGTGTATGAGTTGACAACAGGTCCATAGTTTACAGGAAAGCAATTACTACCCAGTTCAGAATTTTCATTCAAGTTTCACAAATCTTCTTGTCAGGACACTTCTCTTGTTATAGGCAGCATTCTATGCATTCCAACTCCCCAGATAATTGACCTTATGATTCTGTTCGAATTAGAGTTAATCTTTTTAAGTAAATTAACAGCTTACAAGTCAGATGGGGAGTTTGGCTGTTGGCTTGAAAGTTATCTTTCTAGAAGTTGACTTTTATTTTAAGAATGATTATGGAGTATTACAGGAAACAAGTTTTGTTGAAATTGAAGCAGATGTAAACACTGCTGAAAAGAATTTCAACGATGTCTACAGGAGTCCATCTACATTACCTATGTCCTCTATCTCTCTCACTTAGAGAAATAGCTTCATTGAACCAACACATTGACGGGTGTTGTTAACCTGAAGCTCATAATAGCGATATATAAAATGTCTCAAATCGTGAATAAGACTTGAAAAAATTGTTCTATATTTCTTGAACAAGATATTAGAATTGTCAACGTAAAAGTATGATTAGTAGCTAGCCAGACAGGGAATGGATATGAATTTGACAATCATCCTGGCCTAGAAAAAATAAAAATAAAAAGAAAGGCTGGTAATGATAAAAGAAAGAAGAATCCTTGCCTCCAAGAAATGATTACATGGCATGTGCTAATGCCAACCTCCTTAAAACTTGCACTCAAAAAGCTGTTCACAACCTGGAAAAGCGTGGTAGCTGAATACTTAATAATGTTATATCCACCAATCTGTTAGAAGGCGCTCCCTTCTCATGGTTATAAATTGAGAAATTCCAAGCAACCTAAATAGGCAAGGGAAAGGCTTCCAAAATGGGCATTTCAAAATTTCAGAAAGACGTAAACAGCAAGGACAGCTTTGTCAAGATAGACTGATATATTTTAGCGTATAGGTTCTATTTGACCAATGGTTTTATTACATTTCCTAAACAAACATAAAGATTAACTTTCAGCTTTAATCATTGCCATTGTTTAGTGTTTGTCTTGAGCGGCTTTCCTTATCATTGTGGACCACACGCTACAAAATCCTAGGAGAAGTTTGATAAAAAGGTTTTAAAAACAAATCTGTCCAAAAGATCCTGAAACGTTTCTTATTTTTGTATAGCAATGCCAAAATGTTTCCTGGGTATATTCGATGCAATTATGAGGTGTTCCCATTTCAGACATGTTTCCAGGCTGGGAAACTCCAATATCCTGGACATCTCAAATAATAAGCATAGAATAAGAAACTCAAAAGCAGTAAACAGTATTAGATTTTTTATTCGGAAACATACCTCTAGAACTTCAAGATTAGTGCATAGACGAAGTAACTCGCAATGATTTTCCATGCTCAAAAACGTGAACTGTAAATCCAATTTCTTCAGGTTACAAGCCAGAGGAAGAATGAAAGGCAACCCAGTGTCACTCATGTAATTGAGTCCTACAAGTGATATCACCTTTGGAGGAAATTTAACACTTTGATATTCAGTTTCTAATGCATGTCCATCAATGTTATCAAATGCCCCACCACCAAAATCTTCCAATTCTGTAGCTTTCTCCAGAACACCTCTTAAATCCAGAATATCACATTCATTAACCCTTAAAGAGGTTAATGCTGGACAGTTTGTGGCTATTAACATGAGATCTTTCATACTAATGCTTTCTAAGCATGTGAGATAAAAATTCAACACTTCCAGTGAAGAGCTCCTCAGAGCAAGCTCATGCAGCCATTCCCCACCTTCATCTTTTATCGAACTCTCCTCTAAAAACAAGACCTTAAGAGATCTGCATACACACAAAATTGTCTAAATACATACTTTAAATAAACGATTGATAAATTTAGAAATGCCATGACATGTAGAACACCATCAAAGTAGTCACCTAGCTGAGATGTGACAAAGGCCTATAAAACACAATGTAAGAGAACAAATAGCTAACAATGAAATGTGCCACTCATCTGGACATAGAAAGATCTAAGAATGGGTCTATGTTATAACTGAAAGATAGAAATTATGGAGATTAAACATACCAACAAACTGGGAGTTATTATTATGAGGTGAAAACTCTGTATAAGCACTGAAGAAAGCTTCTATATAAATGAAACGTGAGAAATGACACTGATCTGGATGTGAAAGCAAATCAAAATTACTGTAATTTAAAAGAGCATTGTCAAATAATGTATAGCGTGAGATAGTAATGACCAAAGATAACCCATGCCACTAAACTAAGAGTGATAATCAAGAGAAGAAAACTCTAAATTATTTTCAGTATCCGTCTAATCCTCTTAGTATGAGCATCAAAGGAAGCTGTGCTATTTTGAGATACGATTGTAAAGAACTTTTTGCACATTTGGCGAAATGCCAATGTTTCTATTTGAATCAGACATCTTAGAACCTACTAAAGTTTAAACTAGGCTATGAGCTTGGTGATACCTCTTCAACTCGCATCTAAGTGGAAAAAAGTCCCAATCCATGGATGCAACCCAAGGGCAACACAGAGGGGCTACCCACTGTCACCTCAGTAACTCCTCCTCTCACTTTAGGTTGGCTCTTCTCCAACACAAGGGGGGTATCCCTAAGTAGGATTGCTAAGGCTATGACAAGGAGGCTCAAGGTGATGTGAAAAGATAGCTTACCAAAACAATGTTTTTTGTAGTATAATGAGAATAAAGGGGTGATTGAGGATAAGGAACTAGTGCCTATCCAATATTGTAGCCCTTGTAGTCTTAACCCTTTATTGAGCTTGCTCTTCTAGATCGGCCTCTTGACTCCTTTTTCCCTTGTTTGGATTGGCACTAATCTCTTGATCCTTCCATCACCCTTTTTTACTTCATTATACTACCAAAAAACATTGTTTTGCTATAGCTATCTCTTCACATCACCTTTGAGCTTCATTGTTATAGCTTTAGTAATCCTAATTACTAGGGATACCCCACTTGAGTTGGAGAAGAGCCAACCTAAAGTGAGAGGATAGGTTGCTTAGGTGACACTGGACAGTGGTAACAATTTTAGTAGTTCCCTCTTAGGTTGTACCTTGTGGATTAGGGCTTTTAACATAAGTGCGAGTTGGGGAGGTAACTGTCGACAAACCAATTTGCACTCTAGATAAGCTAATGTAAAGTTCAATGTGTAAGTTGTTGGCTTCAAACCCAATATGCATCCAGTGAGAACCTTGACAGAACCCAGGTTCAAATGATATTCCCACCTGTAAAAAGAATGATAGAAGGGCAGAAAAATAAACAACGTAAGCTCTGCTTACCTTCTTACTTCCGTGATCACAAAAATAAAGTGCACAACAAGCACAAAAAACATTCAATGAAGATAAAAGGAAAAAACAGCAAAGGCAAACATCACTGACAGAGATCACTGAAACAGTTAAAGACAAAGCTGGGCATTCAGAGTAAATATCAATGTTCCACCAAGACTTCGGGACGGGGGGGCGTGGGTGCAGGGAGACGCACAGGGGGGGTGCATGTGGAAGTACCCCCAAATTTTAGGGATTTTAGGGAATGGAGGATGGGGAGACGTCACATATATAATATACAAAATATAAAATTTTAAAAATAAAAATAAAAATCATAAAATATCAACAATAACAATTCATCACATGCAAATTCATCAATAAATACTAAATACTACTAAATTAGTAAATTGAAAATTCAAATTTGTAAATGATATAAACTATTAAACATGATTCAAAATTCAAATTCAGTAATGAAATACATTGATTCATAAATCATAAATGAAAGTTGAAACAGAAATAGTAAAATATTGATACATTGATTTAAATTCAGCGTTCATCATTCTAGAATCTAATTAATTAGCACTAAGAAAAATAGTATACTAAAGTCTGAAATAGTAAATTGGAATTACTCAAACTCAAAAATAGTAAAGAGTGACAAGTCAAGGTTTGAGGTCATCAGTATCTAGAGTCAAGAGTCAAAAGTTAAAACTGAAAAAACGATAAACATTGAAAATAAATTTTAAAATGACCATCATGGAGTCAATCTCATTGACCGATCCTCTACATCCATCTCCTGCATGAAGTCATCACGACCATCAAAGGGAATGTCACTATCTGTCTCTAGGTCAGAGTCACTCTCATGAGTAACCTAAGTCACCTGACACGGGGACACGGGACACGTGGAGGCTTATGATTATGATGATTTGGGTCATTTTTATTTGGGTTTCTCTGTGTTGGTAAACAAACTCTTACTTAAACCCCTGCAATGCATATATCCTGTTAAAGAAAAAAAAGT
>JZKD02S0244037.1:172239-197858 GCA_000966675.3 Picea glauca | reverse complement strand
ACCTCCCAAGCCATTGAGAGAACATGTTCATCTAATAAATGGAGAGACACATTTTAGCATTGAGTCTCACCAGCTCGAAGTCAAAATTAAAAAACTAAGAAGGTTACTAGAGGTTATTGGACATATATCATAAACAAAGACTCTTGCCAATTATAAATATTTTAATCAAACAAACCATTATACCTTTTCAAGGTGCTTGTTGGTGCCTTTTTGGCATACATCTCTCAGGATATGTCTTCTATAAGAGATATAACTTTATTTATTCAGCTCATATATGAAGGAATATGCTCATTAAAATTAGGGTTTTAAAAATTGGGCATGATATGCATCACAACTAGGAAAATATTTACATGGATTTGAAAAAAGATAGTCACCAAATTTTCCGAGCTCCATTTTCCATTCAAAAAGACTAGAAACTAACTTATAAAAATTCATTGATATAAAAAAAATATTTCCCTTGAGATATAAGCTAGAAGATGAACACCATAGTATCCTAAAATTTTCCCTCATAGAGAAACAACACCAAAATTTATATAATTGAAGTTCTCAACAGGGAATTGTGGTAGTAAAATAAGTACTTACAGAGTTGAATTGAAAGCATTCATAATAAGGGGAGGAAAATATTCTTCCACATCTGATTTTCCTTGGATGGGGTTACAGAGTTGAATTAAAACCATTCATAATAAGGGGAGGAAAATGTTCTTACAGGTCTGATTTTCCTTGGGCAGGGAAAGGTGCATCTGGAAAGCAAAGATCCATTCTCTCCAACACCAAATTTTACCCTCTCCCAACTTTGTTTTGCAAAATGATTTCACTTGTCCTGAATCCATGTAGGAATAACAGTATCACTCTCACCACCTCCTTCATCTCGTTGCATTCCACTTCCTCCATTCCCCCCATTCCCCATCTAATCCAAACTATGCCAAAGTTGTTTTACAGAAATTGAAACTGATTGCACCCAGTAATATCTAATTTTTCCATCTCTGGAAAATCCAATAGAGGATTTCGCTAACTCTCCATAAATTGAAAATAAAAGAAAATAAATCTTTTCTTCCTTGGTAACATATCCCCTTTTTTTTTAAAACTGGGCAAACGAAAGTTTGTATTTTCCTCATAACCTGAAATTCAGGCAAATTAAAGCATAAATACTGAAATATATCAAATGGGAGGCAGAATTCGTGATTAGTAATTACCATATCTGTAGAAATCGGGTGAATGTAGGTTGCGGTTGGAAATTTCATGGACAAAATTTATTTTTTTATCCCTTTCCCTCATAAAAGCCTAGGATATCCCTATCAACGATTTTTTTTTTAAATAAATTAGGGGATAATAATAAAATTATAAAAAAACCAATACAATACAAAAAATCCTAGAGGTGGACCTTCCACTTCACTTTCTCCTTCGGCTTCCTCAATCTGAATATTGCRTGGATCATCTTCATCTAGTACTTCTTCTTGTACATGGTAGCATGACAATAGTTCTTTCACTATCTGTCTATTCCGTTGTTGTTCCTCTATTATGAGTTAGACTTCTAGCTCCTTAATGAATATCACACCTCTTATTTTCTTAAGTGTTGCATCTATGTTGGGGTTCTCATTTTCAAATGAGAAAGTAACTATAATGTTATGTTGTAGTANAGGATATCATTCTATAGAAGAAGCTTTGAATGACTAGAAGGGATCAACAAGAAATTTGGCAGGTGGGATTGAAGAGATTGTTAGATACCTAATCCTCGGGATTATGGTATATTGTAAAATTATTGTAAATATTTAATCTAGGAGAAAATGAAGAGTCGTAGTTGAATAGGAACAGCCATCTGACCTCTAGGAAGATGAAACCAAAGGTCACATGTTTGTATATGTATTTCACTCACTTTAATTCAAAATAATCAATCTGTGGAGTTACTCATCCCTGGCCTGACATGGACAATTACCAACCAAGACCAAATGGTGTTCCAAGGAGAAAATAGAGGAATTGTTTCATCAACTCCTTTAAAACTAAAGATTTTAAAGACCAAAATCCTCCCAACATGGGGAGGGCTACATAGACTAGTCACTATATGAGTTTACCGATGCTATGGAGTGGGAAAGATAGAATTTGTGACCTAGAAGGATAAGTTCGGATTGAATCTTAAAAATAGCATTGATGGACCAAAACTGAATATCCTTTGGTTCAGGGTCAAAGAAGTGGAATTTTGGGGTCTCTAACCTCTAAAACAAGTGCCTTGGAGGTTCTCACTGTATTCTACGGATCTACGGATCAATATATTTCCAATGATGGTTCATTTTTGTCAAATGGAGTTCGTCTGAGAAAGTTATGCCCCCAACAAGGTAGCAGTCCAATGATTCTCTGCCCAATTTAGCTCACCATGATTCACCCATGTGGAGTTAGTAGCATATGGGAATGCACTAGAGACTTCTAGAAGCATCAAAGAATAGAAAACCCTAACGCTAATGTCCAATAAAGGGTGTTAAAACCCCGAGATAAAAGGATGGAACATAGTTCAACTCCTATTGTAATGATTTGATGTTCCATAGCACAGCAATCGCCAAGAGGAGTAGATAAGATAATTTTGTTTATGTCCAACAAATTACCACAAATAGGTCAATGGGACTACTAAGTACATTAGTGTCATTACAAAGTGGGAGCACAAAGTTCACTCCAATAAAAGCAAGATAAAAGCAAATCTAACATGTAGGATCTCTGATCTAAAATCTAAAATCAAAGAGTTGAATACAGAGCATTGGTATAGTTACAAAAATGCTAGCACTACTGAGAACCAAAACCTTAGGAAGAATGTCTCGCATGAGAGTAGATGGAAGGGAACCTCAATGCCCCTTGATGTCATTGCATGAGAATGAGGAGGAAGAGGAACAACTTCCCTCCCAAAGCTAAGAATCTCAGTATCTGTATCTATCCTAACTCTGAGGCCATAGAAAACAAACCCCCAATAGATGATTGGCCAAAATACCTGGAAGACTTGGAAGAGTTGGTCTATGGTGTGTCTCGTTGTCTAGATGATGCATCCCGCTATCGAGATTTGGAGGTAGTTGAATATCTATTAGTGTTATGTAAACTATCTTGGATCTGAGACAACATCTCCATAAGGGTCACACTGGCAGAACACGAATTGCCCATCAAGATCTCATGGATTTCATGATTGATATGGTGTTGTTGGTTACCTGCCCCTTGGTGTCCTTGTCTGCTGGGAGCACCAAAAGGAAATATGTAATCATCATGGTAGTGTCCAACCATTGGGAAGGGGGGTGGTGATTGGAGTGAGGGCCTCCCTCATGAACAAGGGCAAAGCACCATTGGTCCAGACTCTGGATACCGAAAGAAGGTGGAGAGGGAGTTCTGGGACTCTTTGAAAAGGAAATAATATAGTCCATTGACCTTGTAATTGATGGGATAGTGAAATATGAAGTGTTCCTCTGTCTTGGTCTCTTGAAGATGGCAAAGCTTGCAGAACCTGTCTGCTTGAGTGATATGATGTTCCACCCTAAGCCGATGTGAACCAACCAAAAACTAGGCCAAAGGGATCCTAAGAGCATGCATCCAATGATGAACTGTGTAAAGAGGTCGAATAATGATGCCGTCCCTTAGTGCCATGAAGTTCTCTCCATAGAATGCCATCTTGGGATTCAACCCACCTAGGGTGATGGTCCAAGTAATTTAAATGTACTCCCTATAAATGCCCTCTCAAATAATCCTATTCAACTCTTGCTTAGTCAGCAAGAGTTGACTAGGGGCATCATGGAAGTATCTGAACGAAGGGAGACAGCACATCGAGATATCAATTTACTATAGTAAACATGTGCCCTCCACAAACCAATAGCAAACCCACCTGGGAGGACCAGATGAGGCAATGGCCTCCAAGGAGCAATATACAAGATAAGGATAGCAATCCCTACTAGTGGTCGAGTCGACAAAGATCTAAACACAATGCAAAAGTGGAACCAGCACAAAAATGTTTTCAATCTAGAAGGGGTCGACAACGAACTCTGCCTGAATGATGGGATAGATAATTGTCCTCTTGCTTTTAATAATGTGGCGAGCATGAGGACCTAAACTCTCTCTATCATGGCCTAGTTCAACCCTAGCAAAGCCATAAAGAACTGTGGGCCTAATAACATTGTCCCAAGGGTCCATCTTGGACGATATGTCCTAAAAATGGTTCTAAAAGCACTGTCTCTCGAGAAGAACAAGGGAGTCATAGTCCTTGTTGATATAGGGCTAGAGAGCCTTCCTCAGACCAAATCTAGGCCCGTGCAAATTGAACCCCCAAGTATGTGTAAGTTGTGGTGATCTCAATCTCCACCCTTTATAGAAGTGATAGTCCAAGAGGACATTCTTCGACCCATTGAAGACCATAACCTTGGTTTTACCCAAGTTGATCGTCCACTATAGAAGATCACAGAAGCTAGATAAGGCATCAAAATATCTCTATACACCCTCCAGAAGAGAATGGAGACCAAGAGGATCAAATATTTCACGAAGAAGAGGATGGAGATCAAGAAATGGTGGAGGAGACAACCATCACTGGAATGGATATGCTCATTGTAGGAAAATTTCTAGCTCATCCATATAGATCCCAAACAATGTAGGGAAAAGAAGGCACCCTTGCTTCACCCCAATGGTGCTCCTGATAAAATTTGACACTCCATGTACTCTATGAAGGTTTTGACCAAGAACAAACTCACAGAGACATAATAATCGAGATAAGGGTTTTTGAGATACCAATGTCTCTAAGCCTCCAGCATAGGGCCTCCTTCAAGAGCAAATCAAATGCCTTTCAAAAGTCGACAAAGCAATAGAAACCTTTCAAAGAGCAATATTTATTGTATGAAATTCAATGTTTATTGTATGAGAACTTTGAAAACCAATCAAGGAGGTAAAAAAGGGAATTCTGGAAATGTGGGTAGGAGGTAGGGTCATGGAAGAAGACGTGACAAAGTTGTATGTGATGTGTTTCACACTCCTTGTCATACCACCGCTTCATAGTGTCAGATCTAGACTTTGGGGAATTGAAGTGAACCGGTGATATAGGGATAGGAACTAAGGGTCATTTTTTAAATCGTTGAAGAGAGATGAGCGTATTTGGAGGAGGATTACTTAAAGAACGAGCACTAAGAAAGGGAAGGGGGCAGTTGGTGAAAGAGGGAAGAGTAGGCATCTAGGTCCCCATCATTGAACAAGATAGTGGTTCGATGGGGAACCAAGGGAGTGGGGAGGGAAGAGAGGAAGGATTGAGATAATTGAAAATTGGTGGATATGTGAGGGCGAACCCTGGATCACTAACCATACTAGCTCCTTCACTATGAGGGAAACATGTGAACTTACGGAAATCTAGGGAGTGAAGAAGGCCATTCAAGAGTGATGACTCACAGGACTAGCCAAGGTGCAAATGGTGCTCGTCATAGGTTGTGAGTGCTCCTAATGCATCATCTGAAACCTTGTGAAGATCCACTGAAGCTGAGTCTATCTCAAGAAGACAAAGTGGATCCTCGAACTTGTCATGAGAAATTGTCGAGATCTAGTTCAAGCATTGAAGTCCCCCATGAGGATGACATCCCCCAGAGCTGAGTTCTAAAGAATATCGGCATACAAGTCCTGGTATGGGTCCCTCTTTGAATCCTTGTGGAAAGAAAAGCCTGAGGAAGTAGGGGGCAAGTAACACACTACAATGAAATTGTCTCAAGGAAAGAGGGGCATTGCACTAATCCAAACCCACATGAATCTAGCAAAATTGTTTGAATCAATCATGGCAACTCTTCCCTAAAGAGAATCTTGAATCAAGCAAGCAACGCTTGCTAAACCTCGAACACTATTAGAGCTTTGAGTCTTGTGTCTACATACGGATAAGCAATTATAGCCTAGATTGTTCGATATAGTCCTAACGCGACCCATATGGGTCTCGATCAAAAAGAGAATATCCAATGGTCTGAGTGCATCGTAAAACAAGCTTGGAGAAGCCAACAGGCTCAATTACAATTCCAACACCTCACTAAAATCCCTAAGACACCACTACTTCCTCGATAGGACCATCATTTGGAAAGTCCTAAACGGGTCCACTTCTCGAAGGAATAACCACTCTCAGTCCCTTAATGATGGCTCATTTGCCAGCCTGTTGCACTATTGTAACATGTTCCCTTGAGCGTCGTAGTGGCATGGGAGCTTGAGAGATCCTTGTCCAAGTAAATCCTATGGGGAAGAAAGAAGAACCTTCACTTACTCTAAAGTGCTAGCAATTGATATCCAGAAGGCATGAAGCAAAAGAATAAAGTGTATTCTAATCCAAACCAAGCCCTCTCTAGGCCAATATCTAGAAGGTTCAAACTATTTTGGAGAAAAGAATCTCCTGCAAGCGTGGGCTCTAAGGAAGTCAAGGATGATGGGAATCCCCTCACCTCGGGTTCAACTCATGAGCATACCTAGTGTGCTCCTTTATGAACTTGGCCTACACTACTTTCTCGACAACAATAATGGGGAGGGATCTTGTCCCTCCCCTGGACAACCTGTGCCCAATAATAGAGGTGACTCTCGAATTCTTGTTGAGTAGTTCCTATTGAGCATGAATCTCCTCTTTCTTCTTCTTAATGTCTAGAATTTCTATGTGCAAGAAGTTGCTCGATGGGTGGAGGGTTTTCTACGTTTTATATTCAACCATCATTTGCTTGAGAATGAGGTTCTCAGATTCCATCTCTGAGACCCTATTTGCTAGAATATGTCCCTCTCATTGTAGTCTCAAATTCACCTCTCAACTTGCTCCATTCTATGTACCAAGTTTGTGAATTGATCTGCCCAAAACTTTGTTGAGTGATTGTGTATTGAAATATACATATAGTTGTCATTATTGTCTACCATTGAGAATTCCATGGGTTGTTGATGTGTCCTTGAAGACACCATGGAGAGGGAAGGTAGGGTGAGAGGGTGAGTTGAAGTGGGTCGAGGTTATGTTGAGTCTAAGGATTGAGGAGAGGGAAAGGTTAGGGGTCATAGAGACAAAGGGATGGAGGGTGGAATAATGGGCAAGGAGGTCGTGATTAAGAGGAGAAGGAAAGGCAGATGGGGTAGAGGAGGGAGATGGTGAGGTGGAAGGGGAATGGGATAGAGAGAAGAGCAAGGATGCAGAGGAAAACGGGGTCATGAGCAAAGGCTTTGTAAACAGGAGAGGAAGGCCTAAGCCGACTATTGGGATTACAATTGAGGGTGAGAAGGCACAAGATAGGACGTTGGTTGGGATGGAGAGATAGAGGAGGTTAAGGAAGTTGTGGCTATAGGAGGAGGAGCCACAGGCAAATGCGTATGGGCGGGCACCAATAGGAGGGAATTCATACCAAAACAAAGAAGAAAAAGCATTTTGTAGGGGATGGTACCAAACTATAGTGTCTGATAGCTCCACAACTAGCTTAATGATCTTTCTATTTTTCCTTTTACTCTCATTTTATTAAGAAGAAAGCATAGTCCATCTGTTATGAACCAAGCGCCTTGAAAATGATAAAAGGTCAATGAATACAATCCACTTCGAGGGGTAAACCTCCTTTTACAATATATCCAATTCACAAGACAATATATGATGATCCTAAGACTAGGTCTTCTTGGTATACATAGGAGACAAAGAGTACAATTATGATGAAAGGGAACATTGAAAGGTTCTAGCCAACCTATTAATATAACACTAGAAATGTAATAACTCAATATCTGGTGCTTAATAAGGGGTTTTATCCTTAACATGGGGCTTTATCTAGGGCTTAACACCATCTTCTTGTTGGGTTTTCCCATATCAGGTTTCCCAAGGTAAATATTTTGTTTATGATATTTCATTGTGTGTCATTACTATTGTAGTTTCATTCTTACTTCTTAACAATTAAAGAATTTGTATAGTATGTTTATTTTCCTATTAAATCACTAGAAATACAAAAAGAATAGTTGCACAGTCAAACATAGGTTCATTGTAGGAGCTATAGTTTTAGATCTGTTTTGGCAAGCCAACCATTGGAATAACCAAGGTGGTTTACAGAACACTAACCCTAGCCCTAAACTTTTAATTTGTGCGTTTTTGCTACATTCTCTCCTCTACAACTCCACAGCTGCAACTTTGCATTTTGACTAGATATACATGAATCATCATAGCAAAGGTTTAACTTCATGGGCTCCAACATTTATCTACTTTCTTCCTCGAGTGATATTTTCTCTTATCATCATKGGTGCTATTCATTAATTCCACTTATCTAGATAATGTTATCATAAGTTATAGGTAAAATTATTAGATTCATATTTTTAAAATCGCTTTTCCATATCTATAGTATTTGTTTGGTTGATTGTCTTCTGGTCTGTATTTGAAGGTGAAAATTATTGGACTATTCATGGTTCAAGTGATATTTTCTCTCATCATCATGGGAGATGTTCATCATTTTCACTGATTTGGGTAGTATTATCTTAAATTATATGTTAAAATATTGTATTTTTTTATTTTAAAATTTGTTTTTCCATATCTATCATATTTATTTGGTGGGGGCTTTTTTGTCTGTATTTGAAGGAAAAAATTATCCACCCTAATAGGTTGGAACCATGAATAATCTATGTTGCACTAGTTTTTGAGATGAGGGAATGGCGAGGATAAGGACATGTGTCCCTAGTGTTAGAATTTTATGCTTGTTCAACTTCATTAACTTTCTTTATCATTTCACATTAACGGAAGCATAATTGAAGCATAAACCATATACAATAACTGCAGTAAATAACTAGGATCACAAGAAGAACACCATGCACAAGATACAAAGGAATTTTATTCTGGGAAACCCTTTTGCACAAGGGAAGAAAACCCGGCAACCTTTCACTATAATATTTGTCCAAGAGAAGATACAAGAGCAGAAAGAAGAATGGCACTACAACTCCAAAGATAGCGCACTAGTCCAATAGAGTGAAATACACAAGAGAGAATGATATCCAAGTGATGTCTACAAATGGGAGATAGCTCTCCTATATATACAAGTCCAACATGTGAACTATCACGTCCAAGTGGTGCCTCTCAACAGGGCCGCCTTGAACCTTTAAGTCTTATGCGCAAGGCATGGGCCTTCTTCCTTCTCTTGACGTCACAATGAAAGTCTTCTCCATCACATCACACATGGCTACAACCAATGTGGACCTTCTCATCTCGTCTAGGGGCTACAACCCACTAGAATACACTAGGGATACAACCACATAGTGTGCTTCCACAAGGGATGATGGGCTACAACCCATAGTATCCCAACCACTTGGGCTACAACCCATAGTATCCCAACCACTTGGGCTACAACCCATAGTATCCCAACCACTTGGGCTACAACCCAAGGGTCGTTGGGCACCAACCCAGTATAGTATCCCAACCACATGGGCGACAACCCAAGGGTTGTTGGACACCAACCCAGTACAATATCCCAACCACATGGGCTACAACCCAAGGGTCATTGAGCACCAACCCAGTACAATATCCCAACCACATGGGCTACAACCCAAGGGCGATTGGGCACCAACCCAGTACGATATCCCGACCACATGGGCTACAACCCAAGGGCGGTTGGGCACCAACCCAGTACAATATCCCAACCACATGGGCTACAACCCAAGGGTCGTTGGGCACCAACCCACTACAATATCCCAACCACATGGGCTACAACCAAAGGGTCGTTAGGCACCAACCCAGTACAATATCCCAACCACATGGGCTGCAACCCAAGGGTCGTTGGGCACCAGCCCAGTACAACTTATCAATCCATCGATGAGTGTCATACTCAACTCAGTCAATCGAGGAGTATCATCACAGGTCAACCCAGCTCATTCCAATGAGGTGTACAACCTGGAGAATGTCTCACGAAGCTGCAATCATCAACACTCCCTCTCAGCGAGAGGGGCATTCTCTACAACTCCAAGTTTATCACGGGAGATCTCAAACTTCGACTTGGCAAGGAGCTTGGTGAGAACATCTGCAATCTGCTCATCTGTAGGAAGGTACTGCACCATTACTACTTTCCTCAACACCATGTCTCGAATGTAATGATACTTGATCTCAACATGTTTCGATCTGTCATGAGATACTGGATTCTCTAAGAGCTTCACACAGCTCTGGTTATCGCAATGAATCACGGTAGGATCCAGCATCCCATGGACTTACAGTCCAACATCCCAAATATCCTCAAAATCTCAACTGTATACTTCCCCTGACTTAGGAAGATCTCATCAATTCTATGTCGCATCTCTAGTCCCAAGAAATAGTGCATCAGCCAAGATCCTTCATTTCAAATTCAGAGGCCAACTCGTGTTTGCACCAAGCAATGAGACGCTCTGCTCCAGTGAGAAATAAATCATCAACATACAGGATCAGAATCAGGGACTCACCATCAACAATATTATAGTACAGGTTGGCATCAGCAACACTCTTGTTGAAACCCAGACTCATCATGTATCCATCAATCCTCGCATACCAAGCTCGAGGTGCCTGCTTGAGTCCATACATGGCCTTCTTCAACTTGCACACATGGGACTCCTTCCCATGAATCACAAAACCATCCAGTTGCTCAATGTACGCCTCTTCCTCAATCTCTCCATTGAGGAAGGTTGTCTTCACATCCATCTGATGTAGATTCCAACCCAATGGTTGAAGCAAGGGAAATGATCGTCCGAATGGAGGTGTACCAAACAACAGGAGAGATCATTTCCTCATCTAATAAGCAAGGCACCTAAACATGTGCATCAAAACTACCTCATCAAATTAAACAAATGCTTAAAAACCCTATACAATTGACCAAGTTTAAGTATGGGAGGGGTGTCATAAAGGTCCTATTGGGTAGACTAAAGCCCTCAAGTAGGGGATGCTCCCAAGGATGGCCTTTCAAGGTCATGTAGTGGATGATAAGGTGGAAGGGGTGTAGAATTCATAGGTCGATGAGTTTCATGACATACAAGGGCTTGTATTATCTCATTTATGGGTGCCTCTATAGAGGGTGTGTGGTACCTTCATTTGCGATGCACTTTTTCCAAGCCCATCTTCTTGCCATTCTTTATTTCTTTCATGTTTTAAGGAACAAGTTGAAGGCCATTGTCCTGGCTTGGTGTCTAGATAACGACAATGTTATTCACAAATACCTCGCGGAAATGAGAAGGCTAGCTCATGATGAGACCCCCTTTCTCTCAGTTGTGTAACTGAGAGTCATTAGCCTGACTTGGTGACCAGATGATGGTAATGTCATACCGCTAAATACATGTGATCATGATAGGCCAACTCTTGATGAGACCTCCCATCCCCCAACTAACCCCTTAAGCATTCACTATCATTTATTTTTGTAGGTCCCCCTTTTCTTACAGAGAAACATTTCATTGCTTTCTCGGGGATCCCTAGGCAAAGCATCTGGAAGGTCTATATTTAGGCTTTTATCTTTTTAGCCAACATCAATCCCTCTAGGCCTTCAGCCCCTTCTTCCCATGAAATGAGGTGCATGCCCTTCTTGGGTCACTAAAATCAAATGATGGGAATGTAATGAGCGGAAAGTGGTAGGGAACAGTACAACAACCCCTCAAGAGACCCCCAGTCACAAACCTTCCCCAAAGGTCAGCCACTTACTAGGAAATCTATGACACTCAACAAGGTGAAACAGAGTCAAAAGAATAATGTCCAAGCAGGCGCTCTATAATCAAAAGTAGCTCAAATACAACATGTTTAAATGCCTTAAATATTAGGGTGATTACCTGCCACAATACCTGACTTGTACCGTATGGAGCAAGACCCATTTGCCTTCCAGAAGCTAGCTGGTGTGGTGGATGCGCTGACAATGGATCAGAATGTGGTGATAGAGCGGGCTTCCGTATGTGCAAGTGGACACCGTTGGTCATGTAGTCTCTCAGCACTCCATATCTACAACCTGAGGGCCTCGAGACATGATCTCCTTAGTTATCCCACAAAATGGGGATAACACCCTCTACCTGAGAGAATCCTCTAGCCATAAATCTCCTTTGTGCTTCTTGATGCTCTCGTCAGCTGCATGTTTGATCTTATAGATCCATTTGGAAGTCACCACAGACTTCCCCTCAGGTCTCGAAACAATATCTCACACATCATTCTTCATGATGGACTGATACTCCTCCATCATGGCATCTCTGCAGACTTGCTGACTAGATGCCTCCTCATAACAGGAAATCTCATAATCAATGATGTGGCTAATCGCTAAAACATAGCTCAAGAATCTCTGAGGTCTCTTGCTCTCTCTGAAAGTACCACGAGGAGCTGCATGTCCCTCTGCCCCCTGCAAAGTCTGACGAACCCATGCAGACCTTTTCCAGCCTACTACAACATCTCTAGGAACATCAACAGGATCTACAGGATCAACTGGATCAGCAGGCTCAACTATCTCCATGGGCTCAACCGGCTCCCTTTGAACTATTGAAGGGTGAGGGGGAGAAGATACCATCTCCTCCTGCCTCTCACTATCAATATCCATGTGAGATCCTCTAGATCTCCTAAAGGCTAACTCCTCCTCAAAGGAAACATCCCTGCTCACCTCAATCTATCTCTGACCTGGGATGTAGATCTCATATGCCTTCGAAGACTCATTGTACCCAAAAAATGTACCCTGCCTGAAGGGTCTAACTTCGTCCTTTTCTTCTTGGGTACGTGAATGTGAACAAGACACCCAAATATCCTGAAGTGTCCAACCTCAGGCTTCACTCCGGTGAAGACCTCCTCGAGAGTCATATTCTTCAAAATCTTATGAGGGCTCTTGTTCTAAACATACATGGCGGTCATGGATGCCTCTACCCATAGAAACATAGGCAAACTCTGATCATGAATCATCGCTTTAGTTGCCTCAACAATAGACATGTTCTTTCTCTCTGTAACCCTATTCTGCTCGGGATTGTAAGGAACAGTGTACTCCCTCTTGATCCCTCTGCCTCAACACAGAAATCACAGAAACCCTTGGAGGTGTACTCTCCTCTATTATCTGATCTCAATATCTTGAACTTCTTTCCGGTCAGGTTCTCCATCTGTGCTCTTTACTCCTGAAACCTGCCACAGACTTCTTCAGATTCCTTGGACTTCAAAAAGTAAGTCCAAGTCTTTCGGGAGTAATCATCAATGAAGATCACATAGTATAAGTATCCACTCAAAGAAGCAATTGTCATAGGCCCACACAAATCTGAATGCACTAGGTCCAAAATCCCCTTGGATCTATTGTCACTGCTCGAAAAAGACCCCTTGGCATTCTTGCCAAGAGCACAACCTCTACAAATGCCATCATGCTCAACACGGAGCTGTGGAAGACTCGACTCCATCTTCCCCAGAGTGGGAAGAGATCTATAAGGTAAATGAGCAAGTCTCCTATGCCATAACTCACTCGGACTGATAGAATCATGCACCAGGGCCTGAACTGGTCGGACTGTCAATCTGTACAAATTGTCTTCTCGAACACCAATCACATGGGTTGATTCCATACTAGAGTTCTTGTGCCATGCAAGAACCTTTCCATCAGAGAAGGCAACCTTGTAGCCTTTGTCCTCCAAGGTTGAAATAGAGACAAGGTTCCTTCTCATCCCCGGTACAAACAATACATCACTCAAATGAAGCGGGGTACTAGAGTCTAACTGGAAGGAAGTGGCCCCAGATCCCTTCACAGTATATCTGGCATCATCACCAAGTACAACATGCAACTGAGAGTCTTTCTCTACTAGATCTGTAAGGTGCTCTTTATATCCAGTCATATGTCTGTAAGCACCACTATCAATCAACCAAATATCACTACTAGTAGGAATCATACCTGAGAGGGTTGAAATGAAGAAGAACTCCTCAACGTCCTTGCTTGATTTCCTTGACTTCTTCTAGGGTGGCTCTCGGTCAACATCAGCGGTGGAGGCATGCTGCTTTCTATTCTTCCACAAAGGGCAATGTCTGGCATAGTGGACAAACTTCTCACATTTGAAGCACTGAATCTTTGAAAGATCCTTCTTTTTATGCTCAGGAGCCGGTATGGATTTTCCTCCTTTGAATGGTTTGTCGGAACCTCTTCCTCTTCCTTTGCCTTTCCTTGCATGAGAGGCAAGGGCATGACTTTCAACATGATGGGAACCTTGCACACCTCTAGCTGCAAGTCTGGTCTCCTCCTGAGTACAATCTACCCATAACCAATCAAACTTAGGCAATTTGGATCACCCTCTAATACTCTGAATGAATGGCTCCCAATGGCTTGGAAAACCATTAAGAGTCAACATGACAAGTTCTCTGTCTGAGATGATCTCTCCAATGGTGCCCAACTAATCTCTGATCTCAGATATCTTCATGAAGAAGGTAGCAATTGTATCTGCCTTAGTCATCTTGACGTTCTGAAGCTGGTGTTTCAAGGCAATGGTTATGTTGGTGTTGTTGCTCTCAAACAACTTCTTCAAGGCATCAAGCATCTCTTTAGTTGTCTTCGGTTTGGAGATGTGCAGAATCAAGTGGTCTCTCACAGAGTAGATAATGGTCCTTCTAGCTCTTGCATCATTATTCTTCCACTAAGACTTCTCTGAAGCATCATCTGGTTCTGGCACAGCCTCTTCCACAAACTTCATCAGATCACTCTCTTTCGGAGTGATGAGTAGCCTAGACTTCCAAGAGTTGAAGTTAGAGGCTCCATCAAGCCTATCTTCCATCGGAACACTTGTCACCGTGGCTACAAAAACCCTAGGACCGAAAAAATACCAAAAATTCAAACTTCTCCAATCTGCAATCTGAGAGTTGCAGGGGATGCACTAGGGTAGGGTGCATTGATCTATGGTGGAATTTGTCCCAACGACCTAAGGATTAGTGCTCAATGAGCTTGACAAGGAAATGTGCAGCTGCAGTCAAACCCTAGTGAACTGCAGAAAAGGGGTAGCGCACTGCAGAAGGGGTAGCGAGCTGCAGAAGAAGGCTAGCGAGCTTGTGCAGATGGCTTCTTCAAGAACACTGCTCTGAAACCATGTTAGAATTTTATGCTTGTTCAATTTCATTAACTTTCTTTATCATTTCACATTAGCAGAAGCATAACTGAAGCATAAACCATATACAATAACTGCAATAAATAACTAGGATCACAAGAAGAACACCATGCACAAGATACACAAGAATTGTATCCTGGGAAACCCTTCTCCACAAGGGAAGAAAACCCAGCAACCTTTCACTATAATATTCGTCCAAGAGAAGAAAGAAGAATGGCGCTACAACTCCAAAGATAGCGCACTAGTCCAATAGAGTGAAATACACAAGAGAGAATGATATCCAAGTGATGTCTACAAATGGGAGATAGCTCTCCTATATATACAAGTCCAACATGTGAATTGTCACGTCCAAGTGGTGCTTCTCAACAAGGCCGACTTGAACCTTTGAGTCTTCTGCGCAAGGCATGGGCCTTCTTCCTTCTCTTGACGTCACAGTGAAAGTCTTCTCCATCACGTCACACATGGCTACAACCAATGTGGACCTTCTCATCTCGTCTAGGGGCTACAATCCACTAGAATACACTAGGGTTAAAACCACATAGTGTGTGTCCACAAGGGATGATGGGCTACAACCCACAGTATCCCAACCACTTGGGCTACGACCCAAGGGTCGTTGGGCACCAACCCAGTACAGTATCCCAACCACATGGGCTACAACCCAAGGGTCATTGGGCACCAACCCAGTACAATATCCCAACCACATGGGCTACAACCCAAGGGTCATTGGGCACCAACCCAGTACAATACTCCAACCATATGGGCTACAACCCAAGGGTCGTTGGGCACCAACCCAATGCAACTTATCAGTCCATCAATAAGTGTCATACTCAACTCAGTCCATCGAGGAGTATCATCACAGGTCAACCCAGCTCAGTCCATCGAGGAGTACGACCTGGAGAATGTCTCACGAAGCTGCAATCATCAACACCTAGGACGGCTAGAATGCACTCCCAAATTTTTTAGGGAACAACGGGTTGGGGACGACAATAATATATATTAAAAATTTAGAATTCGCCATAAACATTTATAGTTGCTTGTAAGCATAACCGGTTATACTATATAGTATTATGCATATCCCTTACACTTGTCAGTTCTGAAAAAGCTCGAGCAATTTAAAAAAAGGCCGAGTGACATTTCAGTATTGGCCTCTGGACATAAACAAAATGCAATTTAGCTTTAGGCAACTTAAGGGAAACTATTTTCGATTTGCAATAGATCCATGAAGGGTCTGTGAGACAAATAATTGTCTCTATAGCAACTTTTCTTCCTCATATTTCTTGTTAACAATGATTATGTTAAAACTTAAAAGGCATTCCCTTCTCAACAGGTTCTGTAGATTTTTATAGTTGTGTTCAAAACCACTACAAAACACTTTCATTATGTAAAGAGATTAGATTCATATTTCAGATTAAGAAGGTGATTGAATAGGAATTTATTCAGACATTTAGTATCCAATCCAAGTCACTACTATCTGATTGTTTTCACAATTCTTGAGGTTGGGATGGTGGAAGAACTGGACTTGAATGACTCCTGGAAAACCATGTACAATATGTTAAAGTTGAGACGACCCCAAAAATGAGAAGACCAAGAGCAATAACCACAAGGATCAACCCTTTGAAATGTTGCATTTCGTAGATTTTTTATATGGAGGCTTTGCTTGCTGTAACGTTGTTGCTGAAAAGACAATAGTGAAATCACCAGAAACCCAAATCAAAACCCATCATACGAAACCCATGTTTTGAACTACAACTTGTACAACAGATTTAGATTCAATGGATGGGAAAAATAATAATATTGTCCAATCATCAATGTCCATTGTTAAAATTGAAGATATATGCCCAGAATATCCTTGAAATCTACCAGTGCATTCCTGAAATCTGTCTAAAACGTCCCTGAAATCTGCTCGGAATGTCTTGGGGACAATCAACAAGTCCCCAAGTCCCTGATGAGGTCCCCAGCAGTTTGGGGACATTTCCTAGGGTTTCCCAAGTCCCTGAAACGTTGGAACGATGGGTACAGGGGCTTTTTGGGGGGGGATGGGTCATTGTGCAACATAGTGAATGATCCACCCATTCATGGTTCCAAGTAATGAAAGACGGACAATCATTGAATTTATGTGGGGTGGATAATTGTGTCATAATTGAGGTCCATTATATTGAAATATTATAACGCACGAAAGTTGTGACTATGCCAAGTATCAAGCCCTTCAACATAGTCCCATCTTCTATGTGGTCCACCGCACTAGAATGACATGTCTAAACGAAGGATAATGTTGTGTGCGACTCCTAGGTGATTTTAGTGGAATAGTTAAGCCTTATAACTTGGCACCTAAGTGTCGGTGTTCTAACTCTTAAGCATTCTTGAAATGAAATGCAACGCTCACCCTAGGGGTTTGTCTTTCAAAATAACTTTAAAAGATAAAATTTAAAATAAAATAAAAAACAAGCTCCTAATGTTTAATTGCATTTATTTTCAAAACTAAAGTCAAAAAAGAAAAGAAAAAAAGATATTACTCCCATTAGGATTCCATTTTTGGAAGATTATCTCGACAGGGAATCACTTCTCTATGGCTTTAAGTCCCTAACGTCATCCTCTCTACCAAGAAGAAAAAAATCGAATGGCGAGGAGACTTTTCAACAGTGGATGAGAAATTCAAAGAGCTAAGATTGGGGAAGACATACTCAAGCTAGCCCAAGTATCTTTGTTGTAGGGTGTTAATTGTATACATTATAGTCAAGATCCTGTAATGCCTATGAGAAACTCAAGCTCTCGAATTTCTTGCATTGATTGTAAATCTTTAGCATTTAATATGTTTTTTTTTTTTGCACTAAGATAAGTTAGTTGCATTTTAGAGTTCAATATGAGGGAGATGTGTCAAACTTGTGTCTAAAGCTGATGTGAAACATAGTATAAGTTGGTCGAATATAATATTAAAAAAAAAACCTAGTATGGATGAGATATGTATCATCCATGTTTATGAATCAAAAATAAAATTTAAAATTAAAATTAAAATTTTCCTTATTGCACGAATAAGCACATTCTACATCCACTGTGAGTGAGATGTGTACTGTTCGTGCTCAATGGTGACCTAACATACCATTTAAAAATAACAATAACAACTAAATACTTCAAAGTCAACCCTAAATAAAAATATTACAGGCTAGTGTGCCTCACCTAGGGGGATTTGAATCCAGCAACTGTTAGTCAATGACCAAACACCTACAAATACAAAACTAGTAAAATGTCTAACAACATTAACAACCATTGATTGAGCTAACCCTTTGGACTTATATATTTGAATTCAAAATATATATATATATATATATATATATATATATATATATATATATATATTCAATATTTCAAATGTGAAATCGTAACATACATTTGTTTTCCTCAAAAGTCTAAAAAAAGACATATTCTCTAACCTATCTAGCTCTAAACCTTAATATATATAAGCCATAATGGAGTTACTCAATTGGTATATAATGGAGTTACTCAATTGGATTAGTTCAATTAAATTTATATATCAATTGAGTCAATCCCTTGGACATATATATAAACTGAATTAGCTCACCTTGAGCTCATAGCTCATATACATATATATAAAAGCCAAATTAGCTCACCTAGAGCGGGCAAGGGGTTAGTTCAATTAAACTTATATATCAATTGAGTCAATCCCTTGGATATATATATATAAGCTGAATTAGCTCACCTTGAGCTGGCAGCTCATCTATATATATATATATATATATATCCCTTGGATATATATATATATAAGCTTATTTCGCTCCTCTTGATCTCGCCACTTCTACATATATATATATATCTATATAAAAACCGAATTAGCTCACCTTGAGCTCTCATTCATATATATATATAACTCAAAAGGTTAGTTTAATGTTAATGTTGTTAGTTATTTGGATAACCATCATTTCAGTTGTTCAAGATTTTGGGTGACTGGGCCTCAATTATTTTTTACCCCTCCTATTCGACTCATCGTGAGATGCTTAATAGAGCCGAACTGATGTTTAAAAAAACAGAACTGCGTCCATTTCGGTACTTGGTATGCTGGATTCGTACAGCTTCGAAGGTTTCCATTAGTGCCCACTACAGCTAAAACGTAGATGGAAAATGGGTTTTAAAATTAACCTGCAAGAGCGAGCGATTTCCAGAAGTCCGAGAGTGGAGAACCCGCTGCACTTCTCGAGCTTGAGGGCCTGCAGCATGTGACCGTGGCTCCTAACGAGCGTGGCGAGGTCGCTGTCTTTGACGATGATTCTCCGCAAGTGGAGGGACTTGAGGCAGAGGCAAGAGGAGGAGATCTCTTCAATCCAAGGGCGGGCGTAGGCGCCCCAATCCTCCGAGATGAGGTTGAACATAGCGGCCCTCGGCTTCCCCTTCAGCTTCAGCGACTCCAACCGCTTGAAGCGTCGAGTGAGATCAGCGGGCTTGATTGTGTAGCAGAAGGCCACGGTCACGTGCTTCCGGGTCAGGGCATCGATCATATACCACTGCTTGCACACCTGAGAGACCACACTTCGATCCCGGGGGTCGTTCACGTAGCTCATCACGCACTCCAGGGCTTCTTCTGGCATTCCTCTGTCCATAATCAGCACCCGCTGGTTCTCCATGCTCGATCTCGATCTCGATCTCGATCCCAACTCTCTTCTGAAGTCAGAAATCCATCCCTCCCCCCTCTATTTCCTGTACATGTCAACTCCCATTCCCATTTCAATCATCGGACAATATGCATTCCTCACAATATTATATGCACAAACAAAGTGCTGACGTGGAATCTGCTCCACCTGGTTCGAATCTTCTATACTTGACCATTGTCCCAATATGGAAATGGGATAATAATGTACTCTGTGTGGATTGGAACCGTCTGTGTTCCAGTGCACCTATCACCGTCTGTGCTCCAGTGCACCTATCATTAATCTCCATTTAATCAATAATTCTAACCTTGGCGTGCATAGTCGCTCGGATTGTCGGGTGAGAATCTTTGGACACCGGATATTTTATAGGCAAAATTAGGAATCATTAACCCACTTTGGTGGGTGTAGGAAACACACTGGAAAAAAGTTGAGGGCTCCACTCAGACAGATTTTAAAGTTGAAAAAGAAACGCATAGAAATTCTCGGCCAGAGCAGAAAAAGAGTTATTAAGTCCACTTATGTAAGTTAACAACATCATTTGATTTTATAGGCAAAACTAAGAATCATTAACCAACTTTGGTGGGTGTAGGAAGCACACTGGAAAAAAGTTGAGGGCTCCATTCAGACATGACAGATTTTAAAGTTGAAAATATGATTTCATAATTTATATAAAAAATATTTTGTATTTATTATTTATGTAATAATATAAAAGAATTATCAAGTGAGTGTAATTTGAGTGGTTAGGATGAAAATTGTTATCTTCTTTATCGAAATTCAAACTACATGATATTTTTTATGAGCCATTTGTTAAATATCATCATAATTATGAGATTTTGTATTTTTTTTTAATTTAAAATATCCTTCTCATTTCTATTAATGTATAAAATATGGTGATCTTGGAAATCTTTTCTTAATGTTTTTCGAGCACAGAAACAAAATTCTAAAGAATCACAAGTAATCACTTACTCTCTTGAGGTCCGATAGACCAATTCGGTCTTAGTGAACGTTAATCATCATCATGATCATAAACACATGATCATACAACCACTGCCCTATGAAGATTTACCAACAAAGGAAATAAACTTTTAGAAGTCTTAAGATTGTTCTTCCTCCATACATAATAAAAAACCACATATTGGCCTATCACTTCATACCCATCCATTCAAGCTAGAAAAAAATAAACACAAGCAGATTCAAATTCGTCATCCCATGCACAAAGGAAGAGGAGTTTCCTCTACAACCACATCCACAATTAATTTGATGTCGTCGTTCTCTCGAGCTTGCTCATGATGTTGTGGCGGATTGTCAACCTCAATCAGATGCCCTTGTGTGCCTACAGAACCAGTGGAGCAAGCTCCAGTTTTATTTTTTCCATCCCCCTCCGTAGCTTTAGTGATAGTGATTTTCACCCTAAAGATTGCACTACAAACTACCTCAAATTTCCCTTCAAAAATTCAAAGGGAATGGAGGATTTCTTGCTGGTCCTCTCTGGTTTTTTCTAATGCTTGAACAACCAACGCTTTAACAAGCTAATACGTTTCAACAATTCTAAAATGTTTTGTATCCCTAGTCCATGAGTAGACCGAGTCCTCGACCCATTCCCTCACTTCCTCTAGAAGCTCCACATCCAATATCTTCTCCCTCTTAGCAATCATTGCGGCCTCCACCTCCTCCTTTACCTTTTTCAAGCATTTTTCCTCAAATTCTCGTTTAGCTCTGTCAGCCTCCTGCTCTTCCCTGGTTCCAACCCACTGAGCACACGATGAGGATGCATAATGATCTCCCCATCTCCCCTTACTACCCTTGCCTTTCCCACCCTTGCCTTCTCTATTGTCATTACCACATCCCACCACCACCAATGTTCCAGATTACGAACCACCTATATCACAAAACCACCCCCCTTTCTCTCGAAAAGTTTCAAGAGAAGGTCATCATCATGTCAAAAGGCACCTCCCCTTCTTTACTTCACCCAACCCTTCCACCAGTGAGATTCTACAGCAATTGGACTACTGAAACTTCACCAACCATCTCACTATAAAACCAAGCCAACTACCTCGGCCCCTTTCTGAATCCTTCTTCTCCTCCCATAGTTGCTCAGACAATTCCTTCCTTGAGAGGATTAAATCCCTTCCTAAGCTATATAATTCTCTCCTACTCACCCATCTAGCTCTCGCCCAAGAATTTCCATCGCCCATGCTCAAACTAAGACTTAAAACTCGTTCGCTATGCATCATTTCCATACCTGCTTCTTCCCACCAACTTAGGAAATGATGAATCTTTTCCTTTGCAACACCACCAAACATAAAAGTAGAATCTCCTTCACTTACTACCCGCATCGCTTCGTTGTACTCCTTACCATCCTGGTTCACCATCTGTTAGAGATAATGCTTCCATTAATGTAGTGTGTTGAGTTTAGGGATTGGTTTGAGATTTGTTGGAGGTTGTTGAGAGATTCTCTCAACAACTATTTCCATGATTGGAATTAGTTGGGTCTGACTCCAACTATATACATATATATCGTATCTCAATTTGTTTGTGTAATAGAATTATTATTTGTGTATGAACTATTCTGCTCTCGCAAATTCTATCTTGGTATCAGAGCTTGTTCTCGCTTAAATCTCTCATGAGATGGCCAAGAAGATGTGAGAGTTGTGACAATCAATTTCGTGAAAATATGTAGGAGAGTATTAATTTTATGAGTGAGTGATTTGTAGTGTGATATTTCTGTGTGAATGTTCATTGGAGTGTGGATGTTTGCTATTGTTGCGTGAAGAATAAAATCCATACAATGAATCGTTGTTGAGGACACTGTGTGGTAGAGAGGAGTCAAAGATAGGTGTGATTTGATTGACAAGAAAGAGAGTCACCCTCATGAGGAACAAATGCATCGACAATGTGCTCATAATTGAGAATGTTCTATCAATAGCAACCATAGATCTGTTTCGTGTGGTAGAAAACGTTCAGAAGTAGTCAGCTAGTTGTACCAGCTATTGTGTGGAGTTTTCATAATTTTTTGTGTGTTTGTGAAAAAGAAAGGTCAAGTTGTATGATTGACTACCGAATATATTCAGTATCCAGATCACTTTCCTATATAACTGTCAAAATTTGGTCTTCGGAGGGATTTCACAGATGGAAGTGTATCCATAGGATGATTGAGTATCAAGATTGTCCTTCGGGAGGTCAAGAAGCATCAATTCTACAAGTACGTCAATGATGGTCAGAAGCATTTGTACTTTAAATGAGTCAAGTGGGAAACTCGAAGATGTGGTGAAGAAAGAGCGTAAACTGTGAGATTTCAGAGTGGGTAGAAGTGTTAGTGAAGACCATACTAGAGAGATATGATGTGTATGTGATTTGTATGTGTTTCTATATTGTAATATTTATAATGTAAGCATTAAAGGGGGTGTTAGAGATAATGCTTCCATTAATGCAATGTGTTGAGTTTAGGGATTGGTTTGAGTTTTGTTGGAGGTTGTTGAGAGATTCTCTCAACAACTATTTCCATGATTGGAATTAGTTGGATCTGACTCCAACTATATACATATGTATCGTATCTCGATTTGTTTGTGTAATAGAATTATTATTTGTGTGTGAACTATGTCTGCTCTCCCAAATTCTATCTCCATCACCATAATTGTCTTAACTATATTGCACGATGTCACACCCATTCTCCCCTAGGTCTTTGTCCCCCATCGTTTGAGGACAAGACAAGTTCAAAACATCTCTCCTTCAATAATTACTACATGGCGAGGTGGCGAATAGACTAATGCATATGTGTTGGCCTCCCTATCTGAATGTTAATCATGAAATTGTTAACAAAACCTCAAGTTTTTATAATTTTCTCTTCATATTATCATCAAAACGAAGGAAAGTGTCCATACATATTTTAAATAACAAAAAGATAATATAAAAGAAAGCTAAAATTCTCCCATCACCAAAATACATGATGTAACGATACAATATGAACAAAAAATTATATTTTAAAAATTAATAAAATTGTTATTTTGAATCTAGAAATAAATTCAATTTTCTAAAATACCATACATATTTAAAAAAAAAAGATAATATAAAAAAAAAAAACTAAAATTCTCTCATCACCAAAATGAATACATGATGCATACATATTTCAAATAACAAAAAGATAATATAAAAGAAAGCTAAAATTCTCCCATCACCAAAATACATGATGATGTAATATGGACAAAAATTTAATAAAATTGTTATTTTGAATCTAAAAATAAATTTAATTTCCTAAAATACCATACATATTTCAAAAATAGCAAAAAGATAATATAAAAAAAAAGCTAAAATTCTCCATCACCAAAATACATGATACAAAAAATAATATAAAGAAAGCTAAAATTCTCCCACCACCAAAAACCAAAATACATGATGCAAAAGATAATATAAAAAAAGCTAAAATTCTCTCACCAAAATACATAATGCAATATGGACAAAAATATATATATATAATTTCAAAATTAATAAAATTGTTATTTTAAATCTACTAATAAATTCAATTTCCTAAAATATCACCAAAATACATGATACATACATATTTCAAATAACAAAAAGATAATATAAAAGAAAATTAAAATTATCCCATCACCAAAATACATGATACAATATGGATGAAAATAAATAAATTATAATTTCAAAATTAATAAAATTGTTATTTTGAATTTACAAATAAATTCAATTTTCTAAAATATCTTTATTACACGATTTATCTTTTCTAAAATTACAATTTCAAAATTAATAAATTGTTATTTTAAATTTACAAATAAATTCAATTTCCTCACATACCTTTATTACAGGATTTTTCTTTTCTCGTTATTTTAAATAAGAGAAAAATAATATTTATAAAAAATTAAAAATATATGTTAAAATGATATAATGTATAAATTTAAATTAAGACAAAATTGTCTGCCCCGAATGATTTGGTGTGTGTTTTGGCTTTTTGGGACTGGTAAATGTATCTTCTAGAAAGTAAAACATTAGAGATAAATCACGTCACGGAAATCATAAAAAAGATTCTAAGATAAGAAAAGTGAACGAACCTCATAACATATACCTCGATCAATATAAGTGGTATTTTTCACTTTAATGTAGGGCCATAAAAGATAGAATATGAATATTATAATAATAAATTTGGTATGCCACTGGTAACCATGGTCATAAAAATCACACTACACATATCAACATAACTGGGATTTTCCTCACATGTATGGCCATTATATAGTAAATGATTTTATTGGGTTTTTGGTTATAAAAGTTATATTATAGTTTTTTTAATAAAATATATTATAATTAAGTTGTTAATAATGAAGATAGTTATTGTTGATAATTAGTTATTATAAAAGGTAGATTAATATTTTTATCAAATCTTTATAAGTTTTAGATTATTAATTTATTTTTTTTCATAAAAAAAAACTAAATTTTAAATTATTAATCTTTTTTCATAATAAAAAATCGTATTACACATATTATAACACAATTAGAATTTCACTCATATCTACCATCATATAAAAGATGGGATGTGTAATCCGATGGATAAATTAAAAATTATACACCTCACAAGCAAACTATGTATTAAAAGAGAAATTTCAACCTGGGCCCTATATTTGCACCAACATGAAAAAAGATTATCTAAATTAAATGCCTCTTTTCAAACTAATATTCATTCTAATACCTTGACACATATTATATATATGGAAATTTAAACTATACAATTAAAAATCCCTATCATGGTATGGATTTTCTCTCTTAACTCTTGTGTTTCTACCATTGTGGTTTTTTCCTCTCAAGTGCAATTCCAATATTTTCTCGTTCTTAACTCTTGTGTTTCTACTATTATGGTTTTTCTTCTCTCAACATGCAATTCCAATTTCTAATGGCTTCCTATGTTCTTTACTTATGCTTATTTTACTTAAGATTTGTATATAACCCTCTCCCATTATTCCCAATGGT
>JZKD02S0244037.1:129074-141829 GCA_000966675.3 Picea glauca | reverse complement strand
GTGGATACTACTCACACCATACAACTATTTTGAATGGAATTTGAAGGCCTCATTCCATCTCAAAAGAAAATGAGTGTATAATTTGATGATTGCGACAAAAACAAAACCTACATTAGCGCTTGAAAAGACCAGATGGGTGAACCATTAGGATGAGGCCACATAACTACTTCTTGAGTTAATCTCCACTGATCTATCGTTTCATGTTTCCATATGCAATACTCCAAACGAGATCTGGACCACCTTGGAAGGACTCTTTGGAAAGCAGGATGAGATGCGAGGTCATATGCTTGGGGTACATTTGAATACCTTAGACCCTAAAAGTTTTGATAATATACACGATTTATTTACTAAATTTAAGTCTTTGATATTGAGCTTGGGTGAATGTGGTATTGACAAGTCTACACAAGAGAAACAACTTATTCTAACAATCTTGGCCAAGCTAGGATCATAATACGTTGTATATGTCTCCAATTTCCATTCTGGCAGATGTCTTTTGGGAGAAAATTGGAAAATGCCTATGATGGCTCAGTTCATTGAGTCTCTCACACGAGGGCAGACAAAACTCATACATATGGGCCTTATGAAAGATCCCAAAGCACATGCACTCACCATGCATGATGGAAAAGGGTCATCCAATCAGAAACGAAAGGAGTTATTACATCGAGAGTAAAAAAAGGGGGGATATTCCAAACCCTTCAAGGATTCTCCAGGGTCCAAATCTTCTTCAAACTCTAAAGGAAAGAAGAAGAAGGGAAATCAATGTACATATTGCAATAAACCAAATCATGAAGAATCCACATGCATGAAGAAGCAAATTGATCTTATGACACGGGTACTTCAAAAGAATAACCTTGGAGACTTCTTTTCTGAAGGAGCCAAGAAGAAGAAGGAATAAGACCATGCGCCTAAGAAAGGTAATCATCATGCTTTGGTTGCAATTAATTCCTCATCTAATTCATGGATTATATATTCTGGCACATCCCATCATATGGAAACTAAAGAGGAAGTTTTTACTTCTTTGAGTTTGTGCTCTAGACCTCTTATTCTCATGGAGGATGATACTCCAATAGCAGTTGCATGAGAGGGAAGAGTGGAACTCCCTAATGGAATTTTTGAGAATGTTTTACATGTTCCAAAGATTTCTATAAATATGCTCTCAGTTTATCAGATCACTCAAACATGTAAAAGGGTTGAATTTAGATCAGATTTAGTTACTGTACTTGACATGCATGACAGTTCCATTATTGCAGTTGGTGAGGTAGATCACAAATCACAGTTGTATAAGTTCACTAAGTTTACTGACTATGACTCCTCTTTGCTACTTACACATGCTAATGATAGTAGTAGAGTATGGCATGAGAGATTTGGTCATTTAAAGTTTAGGTACATGCAGTGACTTTCTAAGCAAGGAATGGTCAAAGGCTTGCCAAACATTCACTTTTCTAAAGGGGTTTGCAAAGGATGCATTCTTGGAAAGCATCCCAAAGAGAAGTTTGAAAAGGGGAAGGCAAGGAGAGCCTCCTCTTCCTTGGAGCTTGTTCACAGTGATCTCATGGGTCCATTTCCACATCTATCCATAAGCAAAGCAAGGTATGTTCTTACATTTATTGATGATTACTCACGCTATACTTGGGTTTATTTTCTCAGAGAAAAGTATGAAGTCTTTGAGCATCTCAAAGACTTCAAAGCTCTAGTAGAGACACAAACTGTGAAGAAAATCAAGATCCTCTGTACAAACAATGGGGGGGAGTATATCGACAAATATGTTCAGAATATTTGTCGTGAAGTTGGTATCCAGTTGCAACACATAGTTCCATACACTCACAACATAATGGAGTCGACGAAAGGAAGAACAGGTCTCTCAAAGAGATGGCCAGTTGCATGTTGCATGCAAGATCACTTCCTTCCAAGCTTTGGGTCAAGGAACTTGACTGTGTTGCTTACATAGATAACATAGCACCTCATAGATCTATTGAGGATAGGAAACCTTTTGAGGTTTGGACATGTGACAAACCAGATGTCACACACTTCTGCATCTTTGGATCTAGAGCATGGGCCCTTATTCCTTCTGAAAAGAAGAAAGCTTTAGATCCACAGAGCACACCTTACATCTTTGTGGGATATCCAGATGATGTGAAGGGGTACAGATTGATTGATCCCTCTACAGACCAGCTAATCATTGAGTGTTGTGTTCAGTTTGAGGAGAGTCCTTTGCATGCACCTCCAGTGCAACATGCAGAGAGTCTTGTGCTTCCATCAGTTCCAGACATCAAAGATGGTGATTCTGTTAGCACTCTGTAAATTTTGTCCAGCTAATAGATAAATGACATAGGTAATTGTTTCAACCTACTTTAGAGCTAGGCACTAGCTTGCTCAACTCAGAGAGGGCTCTCTCGTGTCACTTGATATATATTTGGCAATAAGTGGCTAGATTTAGTTTGTTTTGGGGGCTTTTATAAAGTCGCTGGAGAGGAAGGGGAGGGACACTTAGGGCTATGGAGTCGAAATTCTGAAAGTGAATTAAAACAATGACTGGCCGGTAGAACTCTCCAGAGGATAAAATCTAAATGAGTCAATGAATCTGAGTTGTAAATTGAGTTTAAGCGAAGAGTAGGAAGAAGGGGAAAACAAATAACTGCATCAGAGCATTACTAAAATGAATTCTGAATTAGTTAGGAAGAAAATTACACAGTTTAAATTTCTTAAGCCGAGAGCATCACAAGATGAATTCTGGGCTTTTAACTCTCCAATTTAAACAAAAGAAAATGTAAATGGAATTAAAGAACACAGGAAATACATACAATGAAAGGAGACAAAACTCATATCACCACCATTAGAATCTTTTCATAGAGACTTCAAAAGTTTCTGTATATGTATTCAATTCAACGTCAAAAAATTACAATTGAGTTTAGAAACAACAAAAAGGTGCCCTTGCACTTCTGCCAACATTAACTCATTTAGAACTTCTAATAATTATACAGTTCAATCACAATGGCTAAACCAAAACGTTTAAGCTTCTAAAACTGATTACAATAATTTCAACTAACAGTCTCGACATGTGAACTGATTTTCAATGATTAACAATAAGCATTTAAAAAACTAACGATTGATTTCTCTGACTGCTCACCTTTCGTCTTTTCCATCTATCTTGTTCTGACCTTCTGTTGAACTCGCCAATCTGGCGACACCTGGAGGCTATTTGCTGGTTCCTGGAAAAATGTCTTTTGTCTTACCTATCCGCATGATCTCTTTCCATTGTAACTTCGAAGGAATCTCATAATCCATCTTTTCGTTTATCAGGATCTCCAAGTTGATACAACTAGCAGAAGTCATAGTTGGCATCCCGATCTTCACGGTCTTAAACTTATTTAAGATCTCAAAGTTTGTAGTCAAATACTCTACCAGACTTGGTCCTTTCAAGTTTTCCTCCAGGCCTTCAAATTTGGAATGATCCATTCTGCACTGTACGAGGAGAGAGTTGTATTGCTCTAGGTCGTATAATTTCCCTTTTCCATCCAAAAATGATCGTAGGCCTTTGACAAATAATTGCTCAAACAATTCTTTGAATTCTTGTATACTCTGCTCCATCTGTGCGACTTTGGTCTGAACTGACTTGAGAAAATTGTGCTTAGCAATGATCCTCCTGGCCCAAATGATTAGTGTAGTCCTATCTTTGACCCCAATGGTATGAATTTTAGCAGTCAGAACGAAATTCAACAAATTTATAGCGTTCTAGGCCCACTTTGAAGGCTTTTTCGCCAGTGTCTCATTCACCATGGTATATCTGCTTCGGGCGGTGATAGCCATGATATCTTTGTCATCTATGAAATTCAAGTACACCTTGAACTTAACAGCTTCAACAACAATAGAATCCCAGATTACATGTTTAGCTCCCTGCAAAATTCCTTTACCTTTCCGCCTCGTTTTCAACTTGCCCACTCTTTCTTGCAACTCTTGATTTTCTTTTTGGAACTGGGCCATATTCTCATTCTTCATTTTCATTTATTGCTACATCTTTTCTATATCTCCCTTAAGACTCTTGATTTCTCCTTCCTTCAGGCTAACTTGGGACATAGCCTGGATGATATCTTCAGTGTTTGAATCAGTTCCTATTGTACTAGGTACGACTGCAACTCTGTTTGATGCCTCTACATGTCCTTGTGAACAATTCTCTTTTTCCTTCTCCAGTTGCAATATTTTGGCTTTGTAATTCAGTGCTTCTTGCGGAAATGTCTCTTTTTCTTGTTCTATAACAGTCAGCTCTGCTGTTTGTGGATGCTCTATGGCAGACATCTTTAACTTCTTCTTCATGCTTTGAATCATCTTGTGTATTTCATCTAAGGAAGATTTTACCCCTTGAGTGCCTTTAGATTCCAATCTTTTGACTTGAGTCTTCCAGGCTCTGCTGGATGCTTTTTCTTTCTTCAATTGTCCTTCCAACTTGAGTGTATGGGTTGTTAGCCTTGCAACCCTCAAACTCAGACTTAGGTAGTCTGAATACATCATGTCACTAGTGTTTCTGTGAAATTTCACTTTGTCTGGGGCATTGATATTTTCATAATGCAACTTAATTTCAAATACTTTATCCTCATCAACCACTGCTATGTTAAGTGTCTTTCTTTCTACATCCCTGACTGAGAACATGGAGGACCTATGCCGAGAAACCCTTTCTACTTCAGGAATAAAGTCTTTGATTTCACTCACGACCAAACTCCTTTTCTTAGCATATTGATTTGATAAATCTTCTTTGGATTGGTAGACTGCCCCAGGTGTCTTATCAAAGACACGTTTCTTGTTGTTGAAATCCCTTGAGCTGCAATCACTCTGTGGCATGCTTTCTATACTAGCCTCTTCGTTTTTGGTCTTGCTCTCCACCATTTCAATATTCATTTTCTTGTTAGGTTCTTCTTCCTCCAGGTTTACTATCTGTGGAGTCTGTGTGTTTTTCGTTTTCTTGAGAACATTTTGTTGACCACTGGTGCCTAGGGATTCTGAACTGCTCCTTTTGCTCTAAACACTAATCCTGGAAGCTTTAATAATCAACCTTGGAGGATTTTTATGTGTCTGAATTTTTTGTAGGGTTGACCCTACTTGTTGTCTCTGATCAAGCTACAAAATGACTTCCATATCTGCACAGGTTTCCAGATTTGCCAATTTATCAAAACCTTCGACATACTCATGTTCATAAGGGCCTTGTTTTCTCATCAGTCTTATTTTATATATGACCTGGTGTGGATCATATTTTCTCCCTTGTAGATGTGCAAATTTAAACTCCTTTAGTTTGGCCTGGATCTGAGGCAAGCAAGATCTAGTCTTCACAACAAAGGGTCCTATTATGAAAGGAAACTTTAAGTTAGATGCTTTGTGAATTTTCAGAAAGTGTTTTGTTTTTGAGATGATTCTTTGCTTGATGAACTCCAGGGAAAATACTCTGGGATTCAGGAAAACAGGTAGAAGGTAAGGTGCCTCTTGGTAACCATACACCCAAATTACAGTAGAGTGCATGAACAACACCCAATATCCCACTCTATTCTCTGGATTGTGCCACGAATAACTTTTCATTTCTTCTAAAACCCTTGGCAGGTTGGTGCTAAAGATTAAGCTATAAACCCTAGACATGATCTTATTTATAAAAATGAGCATCGTGATCCTTTTGCATTCAGTCGAGATGAATGCAGCTTTAGGGAACTCTATCTTATTTGTTTCTAGGAACATTTTTAGCAAGTGCATGTAGTACCTGAAGTGCCTTACTGATTGGAAATTCACTACCTGCCTGTGTACATTATCAACTATGAACTCTTCAAAACTGACACAGAATGATGGACTGGACTCTGACTGAAAAAAGGTCAACAGAAAACCCAACATGACCTCTACTACAAATTTTTCGTTATCCAAACCTAATATTTGACTAAGTATGGAATAGGTCCAATGGACCTCAATCACCATGACGCTTACATGCATAGGCAATGAATGAATCTCAGAATGATGTTTGAGTTTAACAATAGTCTCAAAAAGAGGGTTTTGACCTCGGGGGAACATTCTCTGTAGACTGTAATTAGTTTCTCTTCCTCAAAGGGTTCATATGTTGTGGGGGAAGATTCTAGTGTACCAAGGGCTTGTTGAACTGATGGGCTATATACTCTACACAGAACCTCTGACCCTAACCTATTTAAAATGACCTTTTCTTCCTACGAGTATTGATCGACACACCAAATTATGAATTCCAGGAAAGGGAATGCGACTTCGATGACATAAGGGACTATGGAGGCTTGAACCACTTCGAGGAAAGGTATTCGTCTTCCTACATTATCTAACAAATTGTCTCTGGATACGGAAATGGGTGAGATAGTTATCTCCATGTCAAATATATCATAGTCTCTGTCAATTAGGGCTTCTTCTTTCGAGGCATGATCTTGTTCTGCTACAGATAAAATGACAGGATTCATGGCCATGATGAAAAATACCTGAGAATGAGTGAAGAATGCGTGAGTCTCATTCACTGTTGAACTTTAGTTCGAACGGAGTGTTTGCGCCAATTTTAAAACATTCAAATGATTTGAAATATCATAAAATAATGACTAGGGACCCTCCTTTTATACATGTTTTTCGATATCGGGGGAGAGGCAAAGCGGTTTGGGGTAAACCGCTTTTCACCTTGATATGCCTCTAGTGGCACCACGTGGTTGCAAGCTGAAACCATGGTATTTCTATTGGCCCACTCTCAAACGATTAAACCTTGCCCTAGTTCCCCACCCGATACGCTTTGTGATCGTCGATTTGGGATGTTTTCAGATCTTTGGCATATTGGGTCCCATCAAACCCGCACCTCCGCTACATTTAGTCCTTCTCTGCTAGATGTGACCGTGTCCTCCAAACTATTGCATCTTCGCACTGATATGGACCCTCGCTAAATCCCGAGACTTGAATTCCATCGAAAAATTGTTATGGTCATAACATAGGCTCCAACTGGGGATGATATCCTCCCTGTGAGGTAGCAAAGGATGATAGATCGAGTGCCTAGCCATTGGGATGTGATTTATTCCTGCAGTCTGAATCCACCAAACTTAATTCAAAAACTCAAAACTGACCTAGCATAGCTCAGGGCCTTCACCTCGGGCTTCAACTATGTTGCTTTTATTCCAACCTCTTCATGCAGAAAGAAAACACAAAAACGCTTATGTACAATGAATGGAAGGGGTGATGATTTCTCAAACGATATAATGTTTGAGGAACCTGCCATTCACAATCCCTCCTCCAACGATGTCTCCATTAATCTCTTGTAGTATCTAAGCATTGCTTCCACGATATGCTACAATCTCGAACGGTCCCAGCCATAGATAGTCAAACTTCCTGTGCTTTCCCTTATCTTCATTTATGGCGTCCCATTTTAATACTAAGTCTCCAAGTTTGAAGTCATCCACCTTGGTACGTCAGTCAAAATCCTATTTGATCTTGTCTTGGCACAACTGAGCATTATTGAAATCCTTTTCTCGGGTCTGCTTGACACTGATTAGTTCATCTTTTCTTCTGCGAGTGGCATATGTTTCTGCATCCTACTCTTGTAACATCCTCATCAATGGAAATCCCAATGTAGTAGGAAAGATTGCCTCTGTACCATAAACGATCTAGAAAGGGGATGTGTCTATAGATATCTTTGGGGTGATTCTATCAGCCCATAGTGCATGGATGAGTTTTTTGTGCCAGGCCTTTTTATTTTCTTGCAACAATTTCTTGATGATTCCGACTAAGCTTTTATTTGAGGATTCAACCAACCCATTTTTTTGAGGGTAGTATGATGTAGAATGGACAAGGGTGATATTGTAATCACTGCAAAATTTCCATATTTTCTTGGACTTGAAAGCCGCTGCATTGTCTGTTATGATCTTGATTGGACATCCAAACCTGGACAAAATATTGTCTTCTAAAAATTGGATGATGACATCATCTGTTGCCTGCCTGGTGGGAATTGCCTCAATCCACTTAGTGAAATAGTCTGTTGCTATCAGAATCCACTTGTGTTGGGATGAGTACCATGGATGTATTTCCCCTATAAAATCAAGGCCCCACTATCTAAAAGTAGCTTCCACAGAGATGGGTTTCAAAGGTAGAGGCTGCAATTTTCCCTTCCCATAAAAAAATTGACATTCATGGCATTTTGAAACCTCTTTACAGACATCCGAAAAAATGTTAGGCCAATAAAACCCAACCCTCAAAATCTTATGCACTGTTGTTTTCTAATAATGGTGAACTCCACAGTCACCCTTATGGAACTCTCTGATGGTTTTTTTTGCTTCTTCTTCTAGAAAACAACTCAATAAAATCCCCCCTGGATCTTTCCAATATAGAGATTGATTTACTATACAAAACTTTGTTGCCTTTAGTTTCAAGAATCTAGCCTTTGTTTTACTAAATTCAGGAGGAGCCTGCAAGTTTTTCAACACAAAGATGATATCTGCGTACCATGTGGAGTCAAGAAATTTCTGGGATATTTGAGGAGTTTTCTCTTCTTCTGCACCTTTTGACAGGTCTGTAATGAAATTTATTCCTTGGAGTTCACAATTGGTCGGTGCCATCATTTTTGCAAGCCACCGTCCCTTGATCAACTTGGTGGGTTTGATCTCAAGGTCATATTCTAACAACACTGCTATCCATTTACCCCTCTTTCCTTCAGGATCAGGTTGGGTCAAGATGTCTTTTGTAGAGCTATTGGGCACATAAGTAGTAACATGGGAATGCAAGATGTACACTCTGAATTCTTTCAAGGCCTTGACTAGTGTGTATGCTTGCTTCTCCATGATAACATATTTCAAAGGGGCATATCTCAATGTCTTGATGTAATACGCTATGGGATTTTCAAAATTCTGCCCATCCTTCTATAGTAAAACACCAACAATCGTGTGCTTTGAGGCAAAAGAGAACAATATGAAGTCTTTTTCAAAATTTGGGCTGGCTAGTACTGGAGCCTTGGTTAATTCCACTTGAATGTCTTCAAAGGATTTTCTGGCATCAGGGGTCCACTTTATTTCATTTCCTTTCTTGAGCATGTTGGTAATATACTTTATGATTTCAGCCAAATTAGGGATAAACCTCCTCAGAAAGTTCACTTTTCCTAGGAAAGATTGTACCTCCTTTTTATTTATGGATATGCCAATTTTTAAGATCCCTTCAACTTTGTTGGGATCTACCTTTTCTCTTCTTTTGAAATAATGTGACCCAACAACTTTCCTTCTTCCATGGCGAAATTTGATTTATTAGGATTCAATGAGATTCTGAACTTTCTACACTTCTGAAACACCTTTCTAAGATGCTTCAGAACCTTGATGATATTACTATGTATTGTTCCTCATCTAAGGCACAATACATAGTGATATCATCAAGGTAGATAACAATGAACTTGTCTTTTTCATCATCAAAAGCTATGTCCATATCTCTTTGAAATGTTTCCCTTGCATTCATAAGCCCAAAAGGCATCTTGGCATACATGAATGTCCCCCATGGGGTTCTGAAGGCTTTTTTCTCCTGATCGTTAGGGTGTACCATAATCTAATTGTATCCAGAGAAGCCATCTAACATTGACAATTTCTGAGAACCCAAAACTTTCTGTAAAATGTGATCCATTTTAGGCAGTGGGTAGTTGTCCTTTAGAGATACTTTGTTCAAATTTCTTAAATCTACACACAACCTGATTTCTCCACTCTTTTTTATGCCTGGCACTAGATTTTCCACCCATTTAGAAAATCTCAGGGAAACTATGATTTTGGCTTCAAATAGCTTCTCTTTCTCAATCAAAGGTAGCAATAAAGGATTTATCCTTCTTAATTTATGTTTGAAAGGATTATGATATTCTCTGATTGGGATAACATGTTGAATTATACTGGTGTCATAAACTTTAAAATCATCATAGCTCCAGGGAAAAACATCAGGGAACTCTTTCATTAATTTGATATATTTGTCCTTGACTTCAGGGCTGAGTGTTCTGGACAACTTAATGATCTTTGGATCCTCCGGAGTCCCAATATTGCAATCTTCCAAATCCCCTTCATTTACTGTAATCTTTGGACTTCTGGCCACATCATTATTATCAAAGAGCTTCTCCAATGGGACTAGACCCTTGGGAATGATGTTGCTCTTTATCTGAACTATGTCTTTGTCTACAATCTGATTGTCGAAGTATCCCTCCTTAGTGAAAGCAACTGCATCTACTTCTTCATCACAATATTCTTCATCAATGTTCAGATTCTCAAATTCATTCTCCATCTTGAGGAAGCTTTCTATCTTCTTGTCATCTTCAAAAACTTGCCAGTACTTGATATTATCTGGTACTTCTGGCCTGTACTTGACCTCAACCTCATATTTTTTGTCAGGGAAGATTGGAACTTTGAAAATTGCTGTTGAAGTGGCCAAGGCATCAACAATTTGATTATGTTCTCTTGGAATCACTGAAAGATTATACTCTGGAAATTTCTCAAGGAGGTCTAGTACTAAGTTCCTATAAGCTCTCAGTCTGGGCTATTTTTCTTGGTATATGCCTTTGATTTAATTGATAATTAGTTCAGAGTCTCCATGTAAGAAAATTCTTTTGTCACCCAATTCTTTCAAAACTTTCAACCCCAATATTAATGATTCATATTCGACCATGTTATTTGTGCTCTCAAAGACAAGTTTGTAATAACACAATTTTGAATCTCCTTTGGGGTGATTTATCCATATGCCTTCTTCCATATTTGATCTTTTGCGCTATCTTGCTGCTCTGAAAACTCTTCAATTGGCTGATCAGATCTTTCTTTTTTAGCCATATCGATCTTTGGTTCTTTCTCCTCAAAACATAGGTCATTGAAGAAAATGGAAGATCCCAACTTAGTTTCCATAGAGTAGATGGGATGATTACTCGACCGTGATTTGTTGCTGACCATGTATTTGAGCAAAACCTCTTTGTACAACCTTCTGTCTTGACCAAAGACATGGATAGTGGCATATGACATGTCCATCTGGAGGGCTCCCTTTAATTTTGCAGCCCAAGACCTTGATAACAACATACCAAACTTGGGAGGAATATCAACAACCACTACATCCATAACCATGTTCTTTGCTGGGATCTGTGCCAAAGATACCACTAGATCTTTGATAAGACCTAGACACTTCACCTTCCTGGAATCAAAAGAGAATAGGTCTTTGTAAGACCTTGTGATGTCCAAGCCTAGTCGATCCATGACCACCTTGGGCATTAGGTTATGAGATGCTCCTAAATCCAACATGGCATTGTGCAGGGTCATATCATGGCTTTTCAAGCTGACATAGAAAGGAGGAACTTCTTTAGCATCACTATTTTACTCTACTCTTTGTCCAAATAAGATGGCTGGGTGATCATCTTGTATGTTCAGGGTATCAGAAGTTTGTTCCATCTTAAGCATATTTATGATTTGATTTCTATATTCATTATTCTTAATCAATTCATTGAATGGTACATAAATTTTGATCTTGGCCATCTCACTTTCAAAATTAAAAGGGGATGAGGTTTTCTCTACCTCTTTGGTGACCGTTTCTTTCCTTGCCTCTAATATTTTATTTTGGGCTCCTCTTTCTGCTTTCCTTTGTCCATTGTACCCTTTGTAGTAGAATATTTTGCAGCGGAATCCTTTTTGGGTTGACTTGAAGAGGGTATGTTATTCTAAGCTTCTTTGGTGGGGTTTCCCTTTGGAGGATTTGCTTTGGGAGGATTTCCTTTTGGAGGGTTTCCTTTTAGAGGGTTTTCAGGCACTCTCTGATTTTGAAGATTGTATTGTCTCTGGAATTGCATGATGGCATCCTGCAATCCTTCTTGGTAATCTTCCCTTTCCACCAAAAACCTTTCCTCCTCATCTTACATGAAGATATCATTTGCATCCATGAACTGATCATGTTCTTCTTTAGTAAAAAATACCTTTGTTTCTTTATCATCACAACGGTTCATGTCGTCTTCAAAATATCCACCATAATTCTCATTTACATAATTATTTTGGAAATGAGGCCTTATTTGTTGATCCCCCTGATTCCCTTGATTTGTTTGGTTCGCTTGATTTCCATGATCTCCTTGATTTGCCTGATTCCACTGATTTCTTTGCTCTCTTTGTCTAATTTGTAGGATTTCTAGTCACCTAGGATTTCTATGTGAAACGTCAACCTGTTCTATGGGGTTAGGTTTATTATCTAAGGAAATTCTTTCCATCATCCTCTCCATGGTTCTCATCATTGTTTCGAACCTTTCTTCTAACGTTTGGGAGGTTGAAGGCCGTGCCTTATCTTGAGCTTTGTTCATATCCCTGCCAGAGTTAGCTTTATCTTTCCTGAAGCCATTAGATTCACTTCGAATTCTATGGCATCAATCATCATATCATCTAATGTAGCAGATCTTCATTCTCTCAATAACAAAGCAAAATCACTTTCAAAAGAATCAACATATCTGAGTTGGGTAGACTTAGGGGGGGTTTTACCTCAACAGGAATCAAATTATATACCTTTATGAATCTGGCTGAAAACTCCTGCACTGTTTTGTCAGGTGATCTTTTCATGTTGTTAGACTGGATCAACAACTAAAGGGGATTTTTCTTGTCGCCCCATTTTGCAAGGAAGTTGGTTTCAAAGGCCTCAAAATCTATGATACTAGCCGCTGGAAGGGCTCTGAACCACTTCCTCACTTCTCCCGCAAGACTTTGTGCAAACAATCTCATTTTTACATCTTCAAAGTCCACTTCTTCTAAGTCTGTGAAATCATTAAA
>JZKD02S0244037.1:47874-58356 GCA_000966675.3 Picea glauca | reverse complement strand
TTTGGGTTTCCAGGTGAAAAATATCTGTGTAATGTTTGTATTTGCCATTGTATCTTTTCTGTTCTTTTCTGAATATCGGTTTGCAGTAGATATTGTACAAGGTTAGAATTTACAATCTCATTGCATATCCCTCCTATTTGATCCACAATAGATGACATGATTTAGCCATTAATCCCACCATGCACAACATCATGCCTGGAACATGGTTGAGGGTTCAAATGGTTCACCCACAAAGAAAGAAATGGAGGAAGGCTAGGGGATTATGAGAAGTTGGGCTCTGAAGCGACTCCAGTATTTCCTCCAGGTATGGTTCTTCTGGTTTGATTTCAGTTTTTCTTGTTGGTTTATTAGTATGTAGTGTTTTGCCTTCTGGCTTGTTCCACTTTTTGGCCGAGGTAGACAAATTATAACTACAATTAGGTGAATTCCTATGTGTCGGTCTAAGAGGTCTCTTTCTGGTTTTCCTCTTTGGGTGAGTGATTTTCATCTTGGTTCTAGCACCTTCCCCCCACACTTTGTGTCTTTTCTTTTCCCTTCATTGTAGCCTACCCCTCATAGCTCTTGTCATTCATTCTCAAATTAAGATGTTTAAATCTAGCAACAAATTGCACCTGAAATCCAACAAACACAGGTTCAAACAGGGGACCAAAAACATGTTAGGGATCCCCTACACCAAAAGATCTCCTGTCACACCACTCACACCCAGAATGAGGCCATGAAGGTGACATCTAATTATCAATTTCATTGTCCTTATGTTTCCAAGGAATAAGTCATCCATGTTGAGAACTTAGTCAAGAAGAAATGGAGGAAATTATCAAACAGATAGGTTGACGTCAAATTTAGGGATTGGATTTCAAACACATGATTATCTTGCTTCAAAGACACCAAAATTTTCAAGCTTATCGAATTGTATTCCCTAAAAAAATCTTTCATATCACATCTTATGGAGGAAAGGGGTTAACAAAAACAGACAATTCTCCACAAATTGGATCTAATGGATAAAATGTTTGAAGAGATTTATGACATTGACATCATAGAGACCGATCTAGAGGACATCAAGCACAACCCAATGGAAACAATAGAACTTGATTAGAAGTATAAAAATGCCCAATCCAACCCCATATTGATTGATGAAGATCACAAGGAACATGAGGAAACTTGTAAATGACAAAAGTAGGCACATGTCCTCTTGGGTTGGAAACACCTGATCTCTTTTGGTAGTTTTATAGATGGGGACTAGACTTCCCCTTTTGGTTATGCCAATTATCTATTATGTTGTTTTCAGTATATATGTAGGCCATACTACTACTAGGGATATGGATGTAAATAATTCTACCTTGCAGTCTTGCAAGATAAACATTGATATTTTGACTTACCGTGGTCTCAGTTTCCCTAGAGGTTGGCTATAGTTAACCTTGAATGTATTCTATTTTCTACTTTATTGATATAAATTTCAGCTACCTTACAAAATGTGTAGTGGTGTGCAAAATATATATGATACAAACCGGTTTGCTACTATTTGATACACATTGGGGATTCAAAATATATATACTACACACTTATGAGTATTATATATTTTTGAAAAATCAATGAATCATTTAGATATTAAAAGCATTGGGCACTTATATTGATAATATGCATCAATGCACACAATTTTGATATGTACTACGGATTTTAAAATATATATTACACACCAATGTGTATTATATATATTTTGAAGCCCTAGTGCATAGATTATATAATGAAAGCATTGATTTGTATTACATAGGCAAAATCTCTAATGTGTATATTACCTTATGCACTGAATGTATTATAATAATGATGATGACAATAACAACAATGATAACTCCATCATTGAAGGGAGTAGTGATTTTATTGTCAATAGGAACACTAGTACGATTATTACCATTACTAGAAATGGTGTGCAATACTCATTTATACACATGGGTGCATAAATATGTATGATTCATGTTGCCAAACAATATTTCACCCTAGTGCAAAGCCTTCACAATGTGCCAATACTAGTGGAACATCGAAAGATGTCACCACTGTCACCTAAGCAACCAACTTCTCTCTTTTTAGTGAAGGATGGATCCAACACAAGGGAGGTTTCCCTAGTAGGAGTTAGGAATCCTAAGGAAAGACACAATCAAGTCTAATGCCTCCTAGGTATCTACCCAATTCACCACCAAAATGATGTGTCAATCAAGTCAAGGATAATGTGGTGACTCAAAGTAAATTCCAAATTTGGTTAAAAGTGTTCTAAGGCTGATTTAGGGGGTTTATCAAGTAACAATATCATGCAAAACAATCCCAAAACCACTCAAATCTGAAAATTACCAATGCTTGTTGTAAAATTTGCATAAATTATAGTAGCACAAACGAGTGACAATAACAATACAAATTATCCCTCAAAGTAAGTTATAAATTGGTAGAAAATATGGCTAAAATAATGAATAAATACAAGGTTTGATTAACTTTTAAAATCTAAAATTATTAGGCATATAACAACCAACTAAAACAAGACATCTAGCCCTTATTATGCAACAATATAAATCAACAAGGTAAGTTTTATACAAGAAAATGATTTTAGGTCAAACACGGAAGAAAACCCTAGGATTTTAGGTCAAGAATATGTATGAAAACCCTAGAATTTTAGGTAAAAAATATGCATGAAAATCGTACATGTCTAGGGTTTTTGATGGATGAAAATTAAATGTCAGCTAAACAAAATCCTAAATTTACCCTAAACATTGATAAAAAAAAATGAAGATTTGAATTTTAGATTGACTAGATGGGAGAAGACTAGTGCCTACTAATTTTTTGGGGGCATATGGGGTTAATTAAGACCTTCCTTGAGACAATGTAAGTATATATAAGATAATTTCTAGGGTTTTCCACTACAAACCCTAGCAAATATATTTAGTACCATACAAAATTCAAGACAATTCAAAGAAAGATACTCCACTGGCAATCTACCAAGGGTTTAGATGAATGGATTTGTCCAAGAACAATATGAAGATAATGCACCACCACCACTAGAGAAGTACACTTACAGTTAATAATCATTCATAAACAAAATACAACAATATTTAGAGAGACCACTTACTGAAGAAATCATTTTCATCCATAAACCCTAGAGATGAAAATCCATATAAGTGGCAAAGTCATCCACAAAACGTCAACCTCAAGAAGGTGCTCTAATTATCCATCCATAGAAAAAATATAGGAGTCATAGTAGACAATTAATGTTCCCCACAAGTTCTAGCAATGGTACAAATGATAAGTGCTTCTCTTATTTATATGAGAGATCTAACACCCTTCTCATTAAATAACAATATTTTCCTATCAAAATCCCTAAGAAAATAAAATATGCCTTTATCTCTTTACAAACCCTAGAGATAAGGCTCAAATGCTAAGACATCCTCCTCAACATGTGGAACTACCTCCTAAAACTATTTAGGTAGATATCGGTGGCCACCCACCTTTTTCTAGCTAGTTCAAAACAACTTTTTGGCAATTTTCGTAATTTACTATTTTTAGTAGTTTTTCGGGTCTTGAACTTCTGGAGCCGTTTTGAGGTCCTAAATGATTTTTTTTGGGTATGTTGCTATCGAAAGATTTTATCACAAAATATTCAAAAATTGTTGTAGTGCTCGGATAGATCTTTCCAACGGGCTATCGTATGCCTAAAACGAAGATCGTATGAAAAAGTTATGACCCTAGGAAGTTGATGTACTGACTTACCCAAACGGGGCCCACATGACTTTTGACGCTTCATCTCCTAGGGTTAGGTTTTCAGATGTCTAGGGTTTTTGAAACTCTTGTTTATTGTAAAAAAAGGCCTTCAGAGCCTGAGTGTAATTATCTTCTTGCAAATGAGCACAACTGTCACATCTCTCCTCAGAGATAAGCCACCACCATTCCAACAAGCTTGTTTTCTGCTGCATTTTACAGTTTCATCTTATTTCCTTATTGAATAGAAAACCAGTTTTACTGTATCTCTGTTATTCTGTGTTAAGCATCTGTTAATACTCTGTAGTCATTTCGTTCTTCTCATAAAATCCGGATCAGTGGTATCAGAGGGGTCTTCTCCTTGTTGTCTTAATGCATGTCCCAAACGAGGTCAGAGTACAAAGAATTGGGTCTCAAGCTTGTTTCTCTTGAGGACCAAAGCTCTTGCACGCTTAAGAGACCCCTCTCATGGTAGGAGAAAAGAAAGATGTCAGGACAAGATATCCTTTCAAAATTTTGCTTGAGGAAGCCCTCATGCAACAAAGGAACAAGATGATGGATAGTTTCATGCAAATCCTTTGGCGGTTACCAACGAGCAACGCATATTCTTCGAGCGGAGGCGCCGCCCCCTTCAATGTACAAATAAAATTCGATATTCCTGTATTTGAAGGTCAGATAGACGCAGACGTTGTAGACAAGTGGTTGAATCTACTAGAAGGGTTTTTTCTGTCCATAACTTTTTGAATAGAGAAAAGATTACTTTTGCGCTCCTCAAAGTCGTTCCCCATGCCAAAGATTGGTGGGAAACTTTCTATGAGCAAAAGGAAATAGATGAACCCTCATTATTTATAGACACGACCACCTGGGAATCCTTCAGGGATTCTATTAAGGAGCAATACTATCATGTTGGAAGTTATGACGACTTGTATACCAAATGGACCACACTACGTCAAGAAAGAGACCAAGTAGTGCCAGAGTTCACAAATATATTCCATACCTTGCGCACCAAGTTGGGTATCAAAGATTTAGAGTGACATCCAGTGCTCAAATATCATGGTGCTCTGCATAAATACATCCAGACCGAAATAGAATTTTTGGATATCTCGTCCTTGGGCGCGGCCTACCGATATGTTGTCAAAATCGAACAAAAGCTCAAACAAAAGACGCAACAATTTGGGCTCGGGAACCCCTCACAACAAAAGACAGGAAAGGGCGGCCCCAACCCATAAAAAAAAGGATAGAGAAAAGATGGACAGTATCAGGACAACCAGTCCAAGCCGCAAGCAAAAAGGGACACTGGAAAGAAAAATAAAGATACCGGGAAGTAATGCGACTTCCATAAGAGCCCTTGGCATAACACTGCCGACTGCTGCTCAAAGAAGTCGCTGGTGGTCGAAGTGAAAGCCTCTGAATCAGATATGGGTTCTGACTCAGAGTCAAAACCAGAAAGTGGAAGACAAATCATTGATGCGGAACCCAATGCCATCGTTGCTACCACCAAGTTCCAACCTGATAAACCAGATGTGCTAGAAGAAGAAGAGTGCCTCTTCCATTCACAGATGTGGGTAAAAGGAACCCTGCTACACTTCATCGTTGATAGAGGTAGCTAGAAGAACCTCATCTCAATAGAGGTTGTCAAGCGGCTGGCCCTACTAACAATGCCGCACCCACAACCCTACACCATTGGATGACTCTACTAAGGAAGCAATCTTTGCATCAACCAACAGTGTCGATTGTCGTACGACATCAAGCCCTTCAAAGACAAGGTATTGTCTGATGTTTCTCCTCTCGAAGTTTGTATTGTTATTTTGGGCCAACTTTATTTATAGAAACGTCATGCTGTATATGAGTCTAGGCCTCGTAGTGTTATTATTACTTTGAACAAGAAATTGTACAGGATACCCGAGGCAGTCCCACCTAGTGTTATTTCCTTGATCTCTGCCAAGCAATGCAGGAAGGTCATCTCTCAGACGGGGAAGTTTGTATTCTTCGTGATTCACTCTACGAATGAGATAATTATCACAACCACATCCAGGGTCTCTGCGGGCGACCTCTCCACACAACAAAAGCAAGTATATAACGTCATCGAAGAATACTTAGATATATTCTCCTCACCTACTAGGGTACCTCTGCATTGTCAGGTCAAGGCACCCCATCGATCTGACCCCCGACGCATCTCTTCCCAATGGTCCAGTCTATCGCCGCTCTATGTTAGAGAATGAGGAGGTCAAGCGATAGATCCAAGAACAACTCCACAAGGGGCACATCTATCCCAACTCATCACCTTGCGAGAGCCCAATCGTGCTGGTACAAAAGAAATATGGAACTTGACAACTCTGCATTGATTACCGGGCCCTGAATAAAATCACAGTCAGAAACCGGTACCCAATTCCCTGAATCAACGACCTCCTTGATCAACTCATGGGGGAAAAATACTTCAGTAAGATTGATATGAAGTCTGGCTACCACCAGGTCCCGATAGAACAAACAGATGTATGGAAGACCGCCTTCAAGTCAAAGGAAGGCCTTTTTGAATGGTTGGTCATGCCCTTTGATTTGACAAATGCTCCAACCACTTTCATGAGGATGATGGACGATATCTTGCGACCATTCACCAATACTTTTGTAGTGGTGCATCTAGATGACATTCTCATTTACAACAAGTCTTGGGCAGAGCACTTGCAACATATTTAGCAGGTTTTGCACACCCTGTGGCAGCACAAGATATACGCCAACTTGGAAAAATTCTCCTTCGGCATGGATAGGGTCCATTACCTGGGCTACATTGTTGATCATCATGGCGTACATGTGGATCCAACCAAGATCCAAGTCATCCGTGATTGGCCAGCCCCAACCACAGCCATTGATCTTCAGAGCTTCTTGGGCTTTGCCAATTTCTACCGCAGGTTCGTGTTGGGATTCTCCCATATTGCATGGGCCCTCATCCAAATAACCAGGGGTGGTGGTAATAATTTTTTTGCGTGGGGCCATTCCCAACAACAAGCATTCAATGATTTGAAGCAACGTTTGTGCTCAACCCCAATACTTTCACTACCAGACTTGCATCAACCCTTTGAGATCGAGACATATGCTTCAGACTATGCTGTGGGCACCGTTCTCACTCAACACGACCACCTTGTGGCCTATCATAGTGAGACACTATCAGATGCTGTCCGTAAGTACCCTACTTATGATAAAGAAATGTACTCCATTGTGCAAGCCTGTCGTTAGTGTAGACATTACATTCTTGGGAGGGAGACAATCATCCACACTGATCATAATCCACTGCAGTTCATGCAGACACAAGGAAAATTATAGAATTTCCACCATCAAAAGTGGTCCACATACTTACAACAATTCCACCTCAACATCAAGTATAAAACATGAAGCACCAACCGCGTCGCTGATTGCCTCAGTAGACTTCCAGTCGCGACACTCACCACGATGATAGACTCTTGTGGCCATGAGACCTCTGGATGGCCCCAACTCTATGAGACAGACCCAGACTTCGCTACCACCTACCAAATGTTGGGTGCAAACACAGTTGTCGATGATTTCCATCTTCAGGATGGGTTGTTGTGTTGTTTAGGCCATATCTGTGTTCCATCAATCGAGCGAGAAAATATGATCTAGGAATCCCACTATAGTAGAGTGGTCGGACACTTCGGCGTTGAAAAGACAGTGGCAATGCTATAGAAACATCTCTACTGGCCGAAACTTCGACAGGAGGTCAACAAGTATATCAGGTCCCGCACTACCTACGCTATTACCAAACCAACCACTAAGAAACAGGGACTCTACACCCCTCTGCCTACTCCTGACAGGCCATGGGAATCCATCTCAATGTACTACATATTGGGCCTCCCGTCCACCAAGTGAGGAAATGACTGTATTTTTGTGGTTGTTGATCGCTTCTCTAAGATGACGATTCTGGTTGCCTGCAAGAAGAACATCACAATAGAATCCACTGCCAAGCTCTTCTTTGAATGAGACTGGGTACACTTTGGGATCCCACAAACCATTGTCTCATATTGGGACAGTCGATTTCTCAGCACATTCTGGTCGATCCTCTGGTCACTACTGGACACCAAGCTCACCAAATCCATGGCCTTCCACCCCCAGACAGATGGCCAAATCGAGGTCGTAAATCGAATGATCATGCATATCCTACACATGTATAATTACAAGCACCCTCGCACATGATATGAGAGTCTTCCCTATGTCCAACATAGCTACAACTGAGCCCTACATATCTCAACCAACCACAACCCCTTTCAGGTGGGGTTGGGATTCCAACTATTGGGTCCCATAGATGTTGCACTTCCCCTTGCGGTCACCTTGGCTAGCTCATCTCCTACTCCAACTAAAGCTAACAAAGCCACCTGGTTCATTGAGTAGATCTAACACATCTGCCAACAGGTTCATGATATCCTACATAATTCCAATGACAAGTACAAGCAGCTCCATGATAAACATCGGGTGCCACATAATTTTCAGGTGGGAAACAAAGTTTGGTTGCACTTGTAGAAAGAACACCTTACAAGATCCCATTAGAAGCTTCTCCCACTCTGTTATGGGTCGTACACCATCACCAAGGCTATGGGGGATAATGATTTTGAGCTCAACATTACTCCTTTCCTTGGCCTGCACCCAGTGTTCAACGTGGACCTCGTTTGACCTTATTTCCCACCATTATTGGACACCTCAGACGTAGCAGAACATCTAACACCAATAGAGCTCAACCCTGACTGCATACAATAGACATCCAATGATCAGATTGTGGACACACAGATCAAGGGAACTTGACAACAAAGGATCCATATTTATTGCGTCGTCAAAGCAGGGCAGCTCCTACACCAAGGCAAGTGGCTCACCCGGGGCCAAATTCAGCAGAAATTTCCTCATCTGATGGGGGAACTCAACACAATGGAGACCATTTCTTCCTAAGGAGGGAGGATTGATCTAGGTGGATATTAGTGGCCACCCACCTTTTCCATCTGGCTCAAAACAACTTTCTAGAAATTTTTTTAATTTACTATTTTTAGCATTTTTTTGGGTCCTGAACTTCCGGATCCGTTTTGAGGCCCTAAACGAGGTTTTTTTGGGTATGTTGCAGCTGAAAAATCTCATCATGAATTTTTGGAAACTTTTGTAGTCCTCAGATAGATCTTTCCAACGGGATATTGTACACCTAAAATGAAGATGGTATGCAAAAGTTATGACCCCGGGAAGTTGATGTACTGACTTACCCAAACAGGGCCCACATGACTTTTGGCGCTTCATCTCCTAGGGTTAGGTTTTTGGATGTCTAGGGTTTTTGAAACTCATGTTTATTGTAAACAAGGCCTTCAGAGCCTCAGTGTAATTATCTTCTTGCGAATGAGCGTAGTCGTCACATCTCTCCTCAGAGATAAGCCGCCACCATTCCAACAAGCTTGTTTTCCGCCACATTTTACATTTTCAGCTTATTTCCTTATTGAATAGAAAACCAATTTTATTGTATCTCTGTTATTTTGTGTTAAGAATTTGTTAATAATTTGTACTCAATTCATTCTTCTCATAAAATACGGATCATAAAAGGTGGAACAACCTCCTCAAAAGGTGTCCCACAAGTGGTAAAACATTTAGCGATAATCCTCTCATGGTATATTTTAAGAGCACCATAACTATGTCAATTTTTGGCTAAATTTCTATTATGACTATATTTTGGAAATCCCAGGGTCATTATGCATCTATTGGTGTTTATTTGGTGTAATTATAGGCATTATTCCAAAAGACAATTTCTCTTGAAGTTGGTTTCCCTCAAAATATGTGAAAATGCATGTGAAGGAGCTCCAAAGTGAAATGTTCCCTCCAAAGGGTATAAAATTTCATCCTCCAAGTATAAAGTAACCTCCAAAAGGTGCAACATCCCATCATTAAGGTGCCATGCCATATCCAATGGGTGCTAGGATGCCCCAACAAGGGTGCCACGTCCTCATAAGGCTCAACATCTTCCTAGTAATGTGTAACAACCTCTCAAAAATGGTGGGAGGGCCTCCATTAAACGTGCAAGCATCACCTCAACATCCTCCAAAGGACCAAGGATCTATTCAAGTGAATACCCATGTGAAGTACATTTTCAAAGGAGTGGTTCATGTGGTCAAATATATCCATCAGAACCCGAAGGTATGTACACAAGCCAAATACAACATAGAAAATGAGTCATGTCAATGTAAAAGCCATTATAGAGATCACATTAAGTATCCTCTTCGAAATTCACTTTAGCTCATAAATTTATACAATTTTCCAAGTTTAGGTATGGGAGGATCATTATTAACCCATATTTATTATGCTAGTACCCAGGAGGAGTATTTCCCAAAAACACATCAAGGGATATGTGTAATTGCATATGGTATGGTTTGGGGTTTACTTCAATGGTGGTGGCATAGTTGTGAAAAGTTATGTATGATAGTCATCATCACGAGTGACTTTGTATGAGGGAGCGCTTAGGCAATGGGTTACCCTTTCTTCAGCCCTATGTCTTTCCAAAGCCCTATTTGACTTTTTCTTTATTCATTCAACCTGCTTTGGATTTTTATTTTCATTTGCTAAGTCCTTTTAGGTATGATTCATTGCATATGACTTAGGGTGATGGCGTCTTAGCCGGGGGGTAGAGCTCATGTTTGTTTATTCTTTCTTGGTTGTTGACTTTGATTTTCTTTATTATTATTATTATTTTTTTTTTCATTTCGATTTTTTCATTTT
>JZKD02S0244037.1:23257-35745 GCA_000966675.3 Picea glauca | reverse complement strand
TGTCCCTGATTGCTGAGCCTGGACTATTCCCCACCCTGGGCCATTCCTCCGACACTAAACAAAGTGTAACCTGGAGAGAATGAGTTTTCCCTAAGGAATAACTGTCCGGACCATTCCCCACCCTGGGTCATTCCTCTGACACTAATAAAAGTGTAACCTGGAGAGAATGAGTCTGCCCTAAGGAATGCTTGTCCTGCATCAACCTCCAAAAAGGAACATTCTTCGAAACTGCTCACAACTGTGAACTTCGAAAGAATGACTGCCCGACGAGGCAGACCATTCTACTTGAACACTACTCAGAGTGACTGCCAAGAAGAATGACTGTCCTAGACCACTCCCCATGTTAATGTGAAGTCGTTGTCTATGATACATCAACAATCAGTCTGCCTCCCATGTTAACTACAATGGGAAGTCACTGTCCGTCAGAAATCTCAATCCACTTTCCGAACAGGAAAGCATCTGTCAAATCTGGACTAATTTTCAATTAAAAAAATAAATAATATTTTCAGTGCTCCCTCCTAACTGGAGAGTTATTTAAATCACAAAAATAAATTTTCTTCAAGAATATTTTTCCGTACCTTCTCTAGCTTGGAGAATCTTCCCTTTTAGCTAAGAGAGTTATTTCCACGATCGTCATCTTCTCTCAGAAATATGCAAACTTGATTCTGGATAGAGATTTTGTCATGATATCTGCTTTCTGCTCATCAGTGGGGATATAATCAAGCTTTACCTCTCCTTCTTGGACTTTATCTCAAATAAAGTAGTATTTGATATCAATGTTCTTCGACCTTTCATGAAACACTGTATGTTTGGATAATCTTATGCAACTCTGATTATCACAATATATTATGGTCGATTCTGGAGTCTAATCAAATAAATCAGAGATTAACTTCCTTAGCCATACTGCTTCTGTGCATGCTTCACAAGCTTCCATATACTCTGCTTCTGCTATACTGAGTGCGACATAATTCTATTTCTTACTTCCCCAAGATATCATAGTGGAGCCCAGGCTGAAACACATACCTGAAGTACTCTTTCTGTCTTTTGCACTTCCTGCCCAATCAGAGTCTGTGAATCCATGAAGTTGGATATCACTGGATGCGGTATATCTTAGGCCATAGTTTATTGTCCCATGAATATATCTTAAGACATGCTTTGCAACTATCCAATGCTCTTGTCTAGGTTCCACCTGGAACTGACTTAATGTATTTACAAAAAAAAAAATATCTGGTCGAATATTTACCAAATACATCAATGATCCAATTAGATGTCAATATAGAGATGGATCAACTGGATTAGAATCTGGGAATTTTACTTTTCTTATATCTGCATTCATAGGAGTGTCCATGGACTTACAGTTCATCATTCCAAACTTCTAAAGGATCTTTATTGCATACTTTCCTTGTCCAAGGAATACTTCACCACGCTTCTACCATACTTCTAGTCCCAAGTAATAATGCATGAGACCTAGATCTTTCATATCAAATTCAGAGGCTAATTCCTTCTTGCACTGGATGATTAGAGATTCTTCACCTGTTATGAATAGATCATCAACATATAATAGTAGAATCACAGGTGCGTTATCCACAACTTTGTAATAAAGGTTTGGATATGCATGACTTTTGGAGAAACCAAGTCTTGTTAGATAGCTGCCCATTCTGGCGTACCAAGCCCTTGGAGATTTCTTGAGTCCATATAGAGATTTCTTCAATCTGCAAACGTGAGTGTCTCTGGAATGTACCTCGAATCCTTGAGGTTGTTCAATATACACTTCTTCTTCAATAGCTCCATTGAGGAAGGCTATCTTTACATCCATCTGGTGCAGATTCCATCCCATGGAAGCGACAAGAGATATGATAGCTTTGATGGAGGTATACCTTGCCACCGGAGCAAAGGTTTCATCATAATCTTCTCCCTCCTTCTGGGAGAACCCTCTGGCCACAAATCTTGCCTTATATTTATCCACGCTTCCGTCTGCTGCATGTTTGATCTTGTATACCCATTTTGAGGTTACCACTGATTTCTCTTTAGGTCTGGGTACAATTTCCCATACTTCATTTTTCATAATGGACTGATGTTATTTCACCATAGCTTCTTTCCATTGTCCCTTTTGGACTACTTCTTCAAATGTAGTAGGTTCTTCATCTAGAAGCTTTTTCAAGTATGCTGCATAACTTGAAAATCTTTTCGGTCTTTTACTCTTCCTGGATGTTCCTTCTGGAACCTTGATACTTTCTGCGTCTTGTAGTGTGGCTTCAAGCCAAGCTGGTAATTTCTTATTCTTTGGTATGATATCTAGATCAATGTTCTCACATGGCTCCATAGGATGATCAGGTTGATCGTTTTCATTATTTTCTCTTTCCGTGTTTTCTTCATTTGGTTCTTCAATTTCTTCTTCTTCTATAGTTTCTTCAATAGATTTTCTGAAGGCCATCCTTTCATTGAATGTTACATCTCTGCTTACTTCTATTTTGTGTTGTTCTGGAATATATATTCTATAAGCTTTGGATGAATCACTATATCCCACAGATATCCCCTTCTTTCCTAAGGGTTCTAGTTTAGTCCTTTTATCTTTGGGAATATGAGAGTAAACTGGACATCCAAATATTCTTAGATTTTCTACATTAGCTTTCTTATCTGAGAAAGATTCTTCTGGCGTCATGTCCTTCAATATACGATGAGGGATTCTGTTCTGTACATATATTTCCGTCATTGCTGCTTCTCCCCATAGGAACATGGATAGATCTTGATCATTCAATAAATCTTTTACCATTTCTTCGATAGATCTATTCTTTCTTTCCGCTACACCATTTTGTTGAGGATTATGAGGAACAATCAACTCCCTCCTAATCCCTGCTGATTTGAAGAACGCAATGAACTCCTTTGAGGTGTATTCTCCTCCATTATCTGTTCTTAATGTCTTGATCTTATTGTTTGTAAGGTTTTCTATTTATGCCTTGAATTCTTGGAACTTGCTGAATACTTCATCTTTTGATTTCAGTAGGTACATCCATGTCTTTCTTGAATAGTCATCTATGAAGGTTACGTAGTAAAGAGATCCTCCTAGAGATCTGACTGGCATTGGTCCACAAACATCTGAGTGTATTAGATCTAGGGTTTCCTTAGATCTATTGTTGCTGCTTGGGAATGGTTTCTTGATATTCTTCCCAAGGGCACATCCTTTGCCAATTCCTTCATGTGTGGATTTCAATTCTGGTATTCCTTCAACCATTTTTCCGAGGAAAGGTAATGCTTGATAATTCATATGAGCATACCTTCTATGCCAAAGTTCATTAGGGTTGACTTTGTCATGTACTAGAGATTCTTCATTTCATTCTAGTAGTCTATATAGATTTCCTTCACGTCTTCCAATAACCCTAGCATCTTCTATACTGGAATTCTTATGCCATGATAACACATTTCCATCCATGAAGGCTATTCTGTTTCCTTTGTCTTCTAAACATGATATTGATACAAGATTCTTTTCTAAACCAGGTACATATAAAACATTGCTTAAGTGAACATGATTACCTGATTCCAACTTGATGGAGGCTTGTCCAAATCCTTCGACTGGATAAGTGCTTTTGTCTCCAAGCTCCACTTTGTACGATGTCTTTCTTCTCATTTAGATTTGAGAGTCTAGCTTGATCTCCTGTCATGTGTTTGGAAGCTCCACTGTCGATTATCCACATATCGTGTTCAATTGTCCCGATAAGTGCTGAGTAGTGTAAGAGACTGATTGTTTCACACATGTCTTCGGTTGACTAGTAACTGGTCATGCCTTGATCCAAAACTTCAACTTCGTCATTTCGGTCTTCTGAGAGAGCCAAGAGTTGTGCTGAGTTAGGGCACATCTGAATATCTTCTCTTTGAGAGAGATGCTCCATCACAAGGTTCTAGATATGAGAATTAGGGTTTCTGCAACTGCTTCTGCTAGTAACCCTAGCTGCAGTGATTTGGAAGATGCTCCTGCTAGTAACCCTAGCGACAGTTCCTCAACAAGCTCAATGTCTAGCGGCTATGTTTCCTTCCAACGTTTTAGGCTGACTGAAGGGGTGTGGGCCCATAACCTGTTATAATATAGAAGATTTTGCTCGTTTTACCATTGACGATACCCTCGTCACCCAACCACTGGACGAAGCCACCCTCCGAGCACTTTGACCTTGACCGAGAAGAGAATCCTGGTATAAATCCAATAGCCAAGAGAGGCTAATGCACCAAGCAAGAAATAGAAACTAAGATGAATAGATGATCCCACCTAGAAGCTAGCGCACCACTTTCCCAGCTCTCCCAGAAACTCGCGCACCAAAACTACAACTGCCTGTGCATATTTGGCTCTCTCTGCAACTGGTGAGATGATGAATAATGAGAACTGGCGCTCTATATTTATAGTGAACTGGGCAGGCTAGCTGGGGCCGACTTCTCCTTTCGGGTATCAATAAATTCATTTTAAATGTATTTTTCAAGCCGACGACTTGTCTAGGGTTTCCTTCAATTCTTTGCTTCCTTCTGCAGAATTCTAGTCTCGTCATAGGTCACAATATAGGTTCATACCTCCCAAATCTACCATAATATTAATAGTGAATTCCACCATGCCTCTCATGTGAAGCATATGGAGGCTATGAAGACATAGACATTTGACCCTTATAAAATTAGTGAATTAAATAAATATTTTGGCTACCCAGTTATCATCCAATTGTCACCCAGTAAGTTCCTAGTCAACAAAAAGTCAACACCCAGTCATAACCCATGTGTCACAGTATGATAAGGTTCCACATGTCATAGTGTAACCGGTTTCCATGTGTCATGATACAATTGGTTTCCATGTGTCATAATATAAGTGGTTTCCATGTGTCATAATATAAGTGGTGGAAATAAAACTTAGGAAAAATGGTAAGTGTAGGAATAGAACGAAAGGAAGGTCATGCAAGAGGAGAAAGAGGGGAGGGAATGAAGATTTCGATTGAGGTAGGAGTGTAGGTCCAAAGTATGAGGTCTGCATGGAGGCGTGAGGAAGGTCATGAGGGAGGAGAGAGAGGGGAAGGAATGTGGATGCATAGTGAGGGAGGAGTGTACATCTGAAGTAGGAGGCCTGCATGGAGGAGTGACGGGGATGAGAAAAATGGTTAAGTGTGGTGAGTGGGGAGAGGGATGAGTGGAGAGGGAGTAAAGGATTGCAATTCAAGGGTAAGGGATGTGGAGGTAAGGGGAATATGGGGTGTAGGTCCGCATGGAGAGGAGTATAAGGGGGATTGGAAAAATGGTTAAGTGTGGGTGAATTAGGAGATGAATGAGTGGAGAGGTAATGTAGGTTTTGTGGTCCCATAAGTGAGATGAAGTAAGAAGTATAGAGTGGAAATAAGAAAATGGAAACAAGACTTGGAAACATGAAACATGGAATATGGAATAAATATGGAATGGAAGAACTAATAAAATGAGACTAAATCAAGACTTAGTCTCGAGTGCTAAGAATAGAACCAAGAAAATGTGTAAGTGTGGTTCCAATAAAATAAACGTGGTTTGAAGAATATTGTCATGGTTAGAATAATATTATCATGGTTACAAGAAAATATTAGTTCCAAAAAATAGTTGTGTTGTACATGGAAAAGCGCTCATTGGGTGATTAAACAAAATCTTGGATATCTTGAGCATACATATTTAGATTTTTAATTCGTAAAATGCATGATGGAGCTGAGACTGAGGGTTATGCTATGAACTAATAAATTTCAAAATTTCCTTCTTTTTATATTGATTTTTTTTTTGTAATTCCAAGAGCGAGAAATCTAGGTGATCAAATTTTTTGATCAACAACTTGGTATTGGGGTTTTTCACCTTCATCTTTTTTTTTTCACACCACACTTCCCATTATATACTACAACCATTTGTTTTGTTTAATCTTATGTTTCATGTTATGATCCAACACCTTAAAAATGATAAAAATTCAATGAGTGTAGTCCACTTCAAAGGGGAAACTTCCTTTTACAATATATCCAATTCAAAAGTCAAGATGAGATATGACGATCCTAAGACTAGGTCTCCTTGGTATATATGTAGGAGACAAAGGGTACAATGAAGGGTTCTATCCTACATACAAATATAACATTATAAATGTAATAATTAAATATCTATGGCTTAATAAGGGGGTTGCTATATACCATGGGGCTTTGTCTAGGGAATAAAATGCCCCTCCCCTTCAAACAAGTCTTTTCCTCAACACTTGAATAACCACAGGTGTTTCTGCATGAATAACTCAACTTCCTATGTCGCCTCTTCTACTGGTAGGTTCTTCCACTTAACGAGGTACTTAGTAATTGCTTGATTTCTCAGCTACTGAATCCTTGTTTCAAGGATTGTTTCTGGTTCTAATACGATTTTCCCTTCTTCATTAATCTCTAGTAAAATAGTTTGGATTGGGATCTTGTTGTCAACGCCCTTCTTTAAGTAAGAAACATGGAAGACTAATTTACACATGAAGGTGGAGGAAAATCCAATTTGTAAGCCATACTTCCAATCCTTTGAAAAACCTTATAGGGGCCATAATATCTGGGCATTAATTTATTGTCCTTCTTTTGTTGCTCGAGGGACATTTTTTTATATGGTTGTAGACTCAAAAATACCCAATCCCCCACTTCAAATCCCCTTTCATTGTGATGTCGACCTGCTTGTTGTTTCATCCTATTTTGTGGCATAACCAATTTTTCCTTTAATAGTTTGAGAACCTCCCTATGTGGTCCTCCACTACTTGAACCTTTTCCTTCCCTTTCAAGGGTGTTGTGATGGATGGAGGATAATATCCATAAAGTTCCATAAATGGGGACATCCTTGATGAAGTATGGAAGGATGTGTTGTACCACCATTCCACCAAGGGCAACCACTTAACCCATTGCGTTTGTTTATCATATGAAAACCATTGAATATATAATTCTAGAAATTTATTCACAATCTCAGTTTTCCCATTGGATTAGGGATGGTAAAATGAGTTCTGAGCCAATTGAGTACCCAAACAAGAAAATAATTCAATCCAAATATTTCGAGTGAAAATTGGATCTCTGTCACTTACAATAATCTTGGGGACTCCAAGTAGCTTTTTAATTGTTTCCACGAATGTTGAAGCTACTCTACTTGCTTTAAAAGGATGAGAAAGAGAGAAAAAAAGGGCATATTTTGTCATTCGATCCACTAGTACCATGATGGCAATGTTTCCTTCATATTTGGGTAAACCTGTAATAAAATCCATTGAAATTTCTTCCCAACATTGACAGGGTATAGCTAATCATTTTAGGAGACCCAACGTCTTTATTTTCTCCCCCTTCTTATGCTGGCAGACCACACATTCAGACACAAACTTTTGAACATTAGTTTTAAGACCTTCCCAGAAAAATTACTTCTTGATCCTGTGGTACATTTTCAAGAATCTTGAATGTCCTCCTATAGGAGAAGTGCACAATTCCAGAAGGAACTTATGTTTGAGTTGGTAATTCTTACATAAATATAGGTGATAATAATACCATAACAAATCATTCTTCCATACAAAATTATCTAATGAAATGGGGTCCTCTTATAGTTTTTGAATGATCTTGCATAAATCTTGATCTTGCTTCCATCCTATCCTTGCTTCTTCCACCCAAGTAGATCGTGGAATATAAACAACACATAATAAACCTTCTATTTCTTATTTCCTTGAAAGGGAATCTGCCACAACATTATGTTTTCCTTTTTTGTAGAAAATTTCAAAGTCATAACCTGGCATCTTTGTAACCCATTTTTGTTTCTCTTCTAAAGATAATCATTTCTCCAAGAAGTACTTCAAATTATCATGATTTGTTTTTAATTTGAAGTGTCTTCCTATTATGTAAGGGCACCATTTATTAATTGTATGTAGTATGTCCAACATTTCTTTTTCATAAATGGGTTTGAGTAAGTTTTTTTTCCTTTAAGTTGGTTTCTTTCAAAGGTAAGGGGCCTTCCTTCTTGCATTAAAACTGTACCAATGCCATGGCTTGAGGCATCACAGTCCACAATAAATGTTTTTTGTGAAATCATATGTGGCCAAGAAAATATTTGTACACATAGCCTCAATTATTTAAAAATCCTTGTGCTGCTTCCTAAGTCCAAGAAAATGCTTCCTTCTTTAATAATATTGTTAGAGGTGCTACTATTTGACCATAGTTATTTACAAACTTACGATAATAGCCTGCCAATCCTAAGAATCCTCTAAGTTTCTTCAAGGTTTTGGGAATTGGCTATTCCCTTATAGCTTTAAGTTTGTTAGGGTCCACTTTTACACCTTCATGAGGTACAATATGACCAAAATATTCCACTTCTTAAACCCCAAAGGCACATTTGGAAGGATTTGCATAAAGTTGTTGCTCTTCCAATAGTTGTAATACTTTGTCAATATGTTCTACATACTCTTCCCAAGATTTGTTGTAGAGTAATATGTCGTCAAAAAATACTAACACAAATTTTCTACGGAAGGGCTTGAAAATAGAATTCATCAAGCTTTAAAATGTTGAAGGTGCATTAGTAAGTCCAAATGGCATAACTAAAAACTCATAATGACCTTCATGTATTGTAATTTTTTTTTCCGGAATGTCTTCCTACCTCATTCTAATTTGATGATATCTCAAACGAAGATCCAACTTAGTAAAGAAAATTTCTCCATGAAATCCATCTAATAATTCATCAATGACATGAATAGGAAACTTACCTTTGATGGTCAGTTTCTTGAGTTATCTATCATCTAGACACATATGCCATGAACCATCCTTTTTTGTAACCATCACCAATGGTGAAGAGAAAGAACTTTGGATAGGTGGAATGATCTTGGCCTCTAACATTTCTTGGATCATATTCTCAATCTCACTCTTCTATGCATATGGATACCTGTAAGGCCTAATGTTAGGTGGTACACTTCCTGGTTGCAAATGAATAACGTGGTCATGATCTCGAGTAGGTGGAAGATCCTTAGGAATTTCTCCAAATACTTTGGAATAATTGTTGATAACTATTTGGAAATCCAATGGAGCTAAGGATATAAATGTTTGAACATCTATTGAGCAAAAATGTGCAATTACACCATGGTGTCCCTTTTTGAGTAATTTTTTCATGCTATTAGAGCTTATCACCTTAGATGGTTTTCCTTGGATACCTCTAAGATTAATTTCCTTTTCTTCTGAGGAAAATCTCATGAAAACATATTGAAAATAAAGGGCCATTGTTCTCAATGATTGTAACCATTGGACCCCTAATACAACATCAACACCACCCATTTGGACGGAAATCATGGGACCATCCAAAAAATGCTCCCCCATATTGAGCTTAATACTATGGCACTTCCTAGAAAAAAATATTGTACCTCCATATGCAATCATTACTTGAAACTCTGGTGCTGGAAATACAAAGAAATTGATATCTTTTTCTAATTTGTAATTGATGAAGTTATGGGTACTGTTATCCCCAATCTCTAGGGATAACTAAGGAAATGATGTCTTGAGGCCCTCGGGTTGCAGACATGGATTACCAAGGGACACATGATTGACAACATCCACATATACAAACAAAGACCCGCTTCACCACCACACATCCTGGATTTGTGACGATGGCATCAACCACATCAGCTTGCTTCCAAAAGACGATGGGTCTTGCTCCATGAGGTACAAGTTAGGTATTGTGGTAAGTGTCAATTTAATATTTGAGGCATTTGAGTATGTTACATTTAAAGCTGCTTTTGATTATAGAATGTTTGCTTGGAAATTATGCTCTTTTCCTTGTTTCACCTTGGTGGCTGACATTGTTCCCTATTAATTGGTCACTCTTAGGGATGGGTTTTCTAATGGGAGGTCTCCTTAATGAGTCACCGTACCATTCCTGATCATACTTGTAATTTTCCACACTTCATCCTTTTCGTCTCCCTGTCTTTTGGGAATTTTTTGTGTACTGAACCAAGAAGGGATTGTATCTAATTTCATGGGAAGAAGGGGTTGAAGTCCCAGAGGTTTGTAGCTAGAAAAAGATAAAATCCAATCATAAACCTTCTATATGCTCTCCCATGGATTCCGAGGACAATGCAATTTCTCTCATAAGAAACTAATGGGACCTGTGAAAAATAACAATATAAAAATTCCAACCAAGGTAGAGAGTGTGTGGGCAATATTTTTCATGCTTAGGTAGAAGTACCACACATTGTCTTCAACTTGGGGAAGCATAGTGTGACCAGGGTAGAGTCAAGGTGGGTAATGTTTTTCATGATTAGGTAGAAGTCCCACCTTGGCTTCAAGCTCGAAACATTTTAAATAATCAATGGCAATAAATGGGCTTGGAAAAAGAATGTATTGAAAACGAAGGTGCAACACACCCTCTAAAAAGGCACCCATAAATGAGACAATACACACCCTTGTATGTCATGAACCCCATGCCCAAAAGTCTAACCCCCATCCACTTCATCTTTTTCACATGAATTAGATAGGTTTCCACCTAGGAAACACTCCTTGACTTAAGGACCGATTCACCCAATAGGTTACCTTGTCAACCCTCCCATATCTAAACTTGGAAAATTTCATAAGGTCTTTGAGAACTTGTTTAATTTGATGAGGCAATTTTTGATGTACATGCTTAGATAACTCTTATATAAAAAATGATTTTACTTGCCATGATGCTTTGACTTGAGATCCTTGGAGGGCACAGTTGTCTATCTTTGCAGGACCTTTTTGATGGACGTTTTGGAGGAACAAGCCCATCTTGGACCTTCATTGGGGAAGGAAGCCCACTAGTTGGATGTCATATCCTAGAACTTGGGGCAATACATGAGATAAATGTTTCCTTTGGAGGTAAAGGAAGAGACCTTGGAGGACTTCACCTAGCCCTTACAAGCCCAACGATTTTCCTTTGGAGGCTAAAACGTCATCTTGGAGGGCTTGACGTCACCCTAGGCTAGGGTTTTGGTGGTGATGGTGATGTTTGATGGACACTTGGGACTTTTGATGAGGAATATCCCTTGTACCTTGGAGAGAAGACACAAAATCATGAAGATAAGGATTTCAGAGGCCCAAAGATTTCATCCTCAAGCTCAACGACTTGCTAAAGTGATCAAGACGTCACCCTAGAAGGGGTTGGCATAATGTTTTAGGGTTTATTTTGTGCATTTTTAAATTTAAATTTAAATTTACTTTGTAAAGGGGAAAAATACAGGGGGAATGACTCCCTTATTTTGTGGTTTACCCTAATCTATATGGACAAACACTTTTTAGGATTTTTTGTATAAATAAGGATCAATTTCATTTCATTTAAACATAACTCTCTCACATGAGAAGAGCTACTTGGCTGAAATTTGCGCCCCTCTTGGGAAATATCATTCTCTCTCTCTCTCTTATGCTATGGTTTATCATTGTCTTGTGGAATTAAGTGGTGCAATAGCTCTTGGAGGCTTTTTCTCTTGCTATGGTCATGAAAGTTATTTGTAACTAGGATTTTGTCTTGCATGCTATTGGAATTGGTAAGAAAAATATGTGTTCTGTTAATTATTTTTCCTTGTTCCATGGTTATTATTGGCTATATCCTTGGAGGAATATACGAGCATATACCCTCCACCAAGTTTTATCACTATTGTTTGTTGAAAAATCCATTGCAAAGGTTGTTAGGAGGAGTAAAAGGGATTACGCCCTTCTAGATCTACCTTGTTAGGGTTACTTGCTTAAGGGAGTAAAAGGGATTACACCCCTTGTGAAGTAGTAGGACTAACCTAATACAAGAAGACTCCACAAACCATTTGTTCAGGCACTAATCATTTATTTCATTGGAGAAATAAATTACTTGCATTAGTAAACACGATTTTGAGGGATATTGATCTTGTTCAAGTTGGAATCTTTTCTTGGTGTCTTAAGGATGCTAAAGCCACTAGGGCATCTTGATTGTTCTAGTAGTTATTGAGTTGTAATCAATAAAAATCTACAACCATTAGGGCTGCAGAAAAAAATACTTTATTTCTTACTCTAACTTGCATTTCAATAGTGAAAATTTTCTTGTAGGCCACTACTATCATTCTACTTCTTATTGGTTAACTTTTTGTTGGATTACTTGCTAATTTTTGTGGATGAAAATTGCTGTTGTAGAAAATATTTTCTACAACCACTTGGATGTTACAATTATTCTCTAAAAGCACTATCTAACAACCTTCTTTCATTGTCAAAATTTGTGCTTAAACATTGGGAAGTTATCTATTGGTTTAATGCTTCATTGTCCAATAATTATTTGACAATTTTGATGGTTATTTCTGCATTAGTTAACTGATTTGTTTGCTAAACACTATCTAAAAACCTTCTTTCACCATCAAAATTTGTGCTTGAACATTGGGAATTTATCTATTGGTTTAATGTTTCATTGTCCAATAATTATTTGACAATTTTGATGGTTATTTCTGTAGTAATTAATTGTTTTCTTTGCTGATATATATATATATATATATATATATATATATATATATATATATA
>JZKD02S0244037.1:6682-17422 GCA_000966675.3 Picea glauca | reverse complement strand
ATAATCTCTACCGTTAGATCTGCGACCTTATAATGAACGGTCCAGATTTACAATGAAATTACAATATACTTTTATAAGGAAATTTTTTCTTCGGGGGCTTCGCCCCCAAACCCCCGCTAGGGGCCCACTTGCCCCCAGCCAAGGGGATGGACCCCCCGGACCTCGCAGAGGGGGTACCCCTCCTCTGCACTCCCCCGCGTGGAAGAGTGTACATACTTCTGGGGTGTAAATACTTCATGGGGTATAAACACGGCTAAAAGCAAGGACCTCTACATCAGGGAGATAATCAGGCTCCACAACCAACACGGGTGTGATTCCCTGGTTATTTTGACAGCTTAGATGCCCTTGAGTCTTGGTTTCTCAGCCACATACTATTCTCGCAGGTCACGAACAAACTAGGAAACAAAAAAAAATATATTCCATTACTCCACTTTCCATCTCATTTCTCCCTAGGGTCACTCGAGATTCCCCCCTTGTGTAGGATTCCTCCTTCACTAAAGAAAGGGGATGGTTTATCTAAGGTGAAAATGGGTAGACTCTCCCATAGTTCTCACCATCTTGTGGATTGGGTCAGAATTTTCCCAACCTACAATTTGCGCGATAACATGTAATACTGGAATCAATTACTACTGTTAATTTTTTTTTTTTGATATATAATTGTATCTTGAGGCTTGTGGAGTACTGGTGTCGACCAATGCATGACAAGATATCATTGGATTGGTATCTTCTAGATTTATATCTTTTGATGGTTCCAATTCTTTATCCTCTTCCTCTTCACAATATATGTAGAATAATTTCTTCTCACTACATTTATGTCCCTTACTATACTTGTTGTCACAATTGAAACATAACCCTTTTTCTCTTATTCCATCCATTTGATGAGGTGTCAACCTTGTCAGTTGAAGTGCAATTTTCTTATGAACCCTAAAACTATCTTTGCTTCTTGCGTATCCTCCAGTGGTAGACTTGTGTGTAGCCTTATTCTTGGCTTTAATATGATGAGAAAATTGCATAACTTCCATAATATTTCTAGGATATTTCAGGAAAATCTCATGTTTAATCTCCTCTTTTAATCCACCCATGTAATATTCCAACAAATTTTCATCACTTATGTCATCCACCCTTGTGGCCAATACTTGAAATTCTGAATTATAATATTCAATATCACCTAAGCACTTGATTCTTGTCAATTGACTGAAGTAATTGTGTTCCCAAAATTTCCCATATTGTATTTCTAAGTATCTTATAAATAAACCCCAAGTATAATGATAAGAAGGGGGCTTCCTTTTAACTACCCATTGATACCATTGATACGGTTTATTCTCAAAGTTCAAAGTTTCTAAGTGAATCCTTTGCTTCTCATCCATAATATTATGCAATTCAAAATATTTCTCTATTCAGTTCACCCAGGTAAAGACCTTTGTTCCATAAAACTTCCTTAATTCAACCTTGGTAAGGTTCACTCCTTTTGGAGACCTTCCATAAGTAACTCCATTATTGGAGTTAAATATCCCCTCAAAAATTCTTATTATTAGAAAGTTGTTCAACCTAAACAATACCTTTATTTTCACGAGTTCCTTCAAAAACCTTATCAATTTTAAGGAACCTCCCATTTAAGGATTCCATTATCTTTTGTTCCATTTGTTCCATATTTCTTTTCATATGATCTTTATTTTCATCGATTTTCCTTTCCATCAATTCCTTATTTTCTTCCATCTTTCTTTCCATCAGTTCCTTATTTTCATCCATATTTCTTCCCATTTCTATTTGAGTATTTATCAAATCAAACCTTTTCACTGACCTATCATTCAAGTTGTTGATTTGAATTTCCAAATTGTGTATATGGTTTTTTATATCCTCATTTTCTTCATGAGTCATGGAGGATCTTTCTAGAGGTTTATTTGGTGAAGTAAGTTTTGGATCTTTCTTTGGAGCCATGGAAAAAAGGTTATCGGGTCCTAAGGATAAGGGTATGTCAAGTGTTATAACTCTTTGATATACGTGTGGGGTCCAACAATAGCACTAGGCCCAATATCTCAGGGAATTAACTAAGGAGGCTCAACTATGCCCTTAGTCGTACTACCTGACTACCCAAGTACTGGAGAGTGGTTTCCCTAGATGTTGTTCTCAGTGTACTATAGAAACAATAAAATCAAGTAGCTTATCTAAGGATGGTTTTAGGTATACCTAGGTGAATTCCTATATACCCAAATGTATGTGGAAGTGAGCTTCCATATACATGTGTTATCTAATGTGATACTATTCAAAGGGGTACCAACATGGGTTACAAAGGTTTCCAACCAGGTGAAACAATGGTTTCAAGTAACCATGTGAAATATTCTGTATTCCATACATGTATAATTCCCCAATTGAAGTTTACCCTCTAAACTACAAATATCGTGTTATTTAAAGACGTCAAAACTTGTCTCTAAAAAAATTTAAAAGATGAGCTTGCTAACCATAAAAAAATCTCTTAAAATTGCTAGCAAATAACTTGCACAAAACCCTAACTTCCATAAATAAGATATCGTAAAATATAATGATTCAAAATCTGATTTTTTTTTTACATGTACTTCACTATGTCAACACAATATTATGAATTTTTTTGAGTTTGAAACTTCACTGAAAAAAAATTACATCGAAAATTCCAAGATAATTGATTTCAAGATAAGTCACAAACCTTCTCTTCCATGGACAATATCTCTGAAATTATAGTGAAACATAACCTAAATTTTTTATCACATGTATTATGACATGTCTCCCCAATCTCCACAAAATTTCACTCTCTAAAACCTTCCAAAAAATATATATAGCGAAAATCCCAAGATGACTTGTTTAAAATTTAATTCAGGATGAGTAAAAAATCCTATCTTCCATAGGCTATATATCCAAAAGAATAATGACCCAAAACGTGAAATTTTTACCAGAGGTACTATGCTATGTCTCATAAGAAACCTATAAAATTTGTTATCTGAAACATCACATAAATTTTTTTATAGTGAAAATTCCAAGATGACTCAGTTGAAGCTACAAAACCCTAGGATCGATTCTCTTGATACCAAATGTTATGATCCAATTCCTTAAAAATGATAAAATTTAGTGAACACAATCCACTTTTAGGGGGAAACCACCTTTTACAACATATCCAATTAAGAAGACATGATGATATATGATCATCCTAGGACTAGGTCTCCTTGGTGTGTGTGGAAGATAAAGGGTACAATTATAATGAAAGGTTACACTGAAGAATTTTATCCTACATACGAACATAACACTCGAAATATAATAATTCAATATCTAGGGATTAATAAGGGATTATATATATAAGACGAGGCTTTGTCTAGAGCTTAACATTTCAATATATCACCTTGTGCCTCCACTTTATAGCCTTAACAATCTTATCCTTAGGGAACCCCCCCTTGAGTTGGATGAGATCCAACCAAAAGCAAGAGAAGGGATACTATGGAGACAATGAGTAGCCTTCTTGATTTGCACAAGACTAACCCCTTGATGGTTGGAATTTTACATCATATGGGGATGTTATATTTTGTTGTAATATGCTACAAAATAATTGACCATTCTTCATGCCATCTTAAGATGTTATATTTTTTCATTATTTTGAGATATTCATTATTTGTTGGTTTTGATTCACTACTTTTCAACGCATGCTAGGTTTTGCAGTGAATAATTGGATTATCCTTATACACCAATCAAAGTCTAGGTTCTTGAGTGCATGAAGAGAACTATCATGTCCCCAACCACTAGGATGGGGCACGCTACTCCAAGAATGCCTTCCAAGAAAGATTTGATACCAATTTGTCACATCCCCAACCACTAGGCTGGGGCACACCACTCCAAGAACGGTCTCCAAGAATGCTTTGACACCACATTGTTAGATCCCCAACTCAATTGGGCACGTAGGCAAGCCGCGTGACCCCAAAATTTATTTTACTCTTACTGTCTGTTACAATAAACTACATATTCTTAGAGCTCTTGATCAAGATAGTTCTATTACAATATTATAATGTGCCTAGTCCCAGGATGGGTCATGCCACACCAATGATCAACCTATATCATAGTTAATCAATTCCTAATCTTGGGACTCTACTCATTGCTTAAATCTGTTTAATGATCATTAAGCACCCAACCACCAACATGCTGGATCACGAAAGTAACAAGACTCCTCTCAAGTCTTGAGATCGATCTTTGATAATATTTAATATATCAAGAAGCATGCGAGAATAAAATACAATACACACATTATCCAATAAACAACTTAATTTAAAAAGAAAGATATATCGTGCCATAAGTATAAATATAACATAAGGTCTTATAAATATAAATATAACATAAGGTCTTATCCATTTTATCCCCCTCTCTCGTGGAATCATAGCCCCCTATAACTCTATCCTTGTCTGTCTTGCGTCCGATGATTTATTTTATTATTTGTAATTATCAAAGTATTACATTCCCAAGGCACTTTGGCCTCTTTTAAGTTTGTAGGCACTCTGGCCTAAACATATCGACCCACTAGACTAATTATTATATGTAAAAAATAGATTATTTAATATGTGGATTCAAAACTAGGGTATTACATTCCCCTCCCCCTTATTTTGGTGCTATCCTCAGTGCATATACAAAAATATAAATCAAAATTTGAACATTCTTCAAAAAGTTGCGGGTACTCTGCCTGCATGGCATCTTCATGCTCCCAAGTATCATCTTCAAGACCATAGTAGGTCCACTGAACTTTTACTAATTCTATGAATCGATTCCAAAACATTTTGAGTTTTCTGTCCAATATGCACACTGGATAGACCTAAAAGTCTCCCTCTAGCTCCACCTGGATAAAATTCCAATCAATAATATGCTTAAGATCACGTAAATACTTTTTAAACAAAGAGACATGAAATACATTATGCAAATTTGTGGAAGAAAGAAATGCAATTATGTATGCAATTGGACCTATTATGTCCAATATCTCAAATGGACCACAGAATCTGGCTGCTAGCTTTGTATAGTTGCCCAACTTCAATGATCTCTTCCAACTTCAATGATCTCTTCCTGGGCTTCACTTTCAAAAGCACATGCTATCCTACTTTAAATTCTCTAGCTTTCCTGCTCTTATTTGTATAAATTTTCTATCTATATTTTGCTACCTTCAAATTATGCTTAGTTGTAACCATCTCGTCTTCCATATCCTTGAGAAATTCTGGCCCAAGTACCAGTTTGTCTGCTAGGTTATCCCAAATAACTGGAGTATTTCATTTCCTACCATACAAAGATTCAAATGGAATCATATTGAATGAATCTTGATATCCATTATTAGAGGAAAACTCAACCAAATGCAAGTAATCTTCCCACTTAGATGGCTTATGCATCACATACATTCTTAACATGTCTTCAATTACTTGGTTGAATCTTTCTGTCTGTCCATCTGACTGTGGATGGTATGTTGTGCTAAAATTTAGATTTGTATCAAATCATTTAAACAATCCTCTCCAAAAGTTCGAAGTAAACTTAGTATCTCTGTTTGGGACAATTGTCTTGGGTATCTCACGCAACCTAGCAATTTCCTTCATATAAATTTCTGCAATATTAGCTCTTATATGAGTCATATTTATTGGAACAAAATGAGCAGCCTTTGTCAATTTATCAACCACTAACATGATTGAATCATGTTACTTTGTTTTCCTAGGAAATTTAGTGATAAAATCAATGGTTACTACTTCCCATTTCCTCTCTGGAACTGGTAATGGTTGTAGCAAACCCGTTGGGTATCTACGCTCAGCCTTCACTCTCTAACATTCCATACATCTGGCAATGTAATCAACAACAGCTTTCTTCATCCCAAGACAAAAGAATTGGCTTCTTACCACTGCAATTATTTTTTGGTAGCCAGTATGTCCGACATATGGAACATTATGAATTTCTTTTAATAACAAATTCCTAAGTTCTCCAGAACTAGGAACATATTTTTTTTTCTTATGGATAAGTAATCCATCCTCCTTAATATCATATTCTGTAGTTCTCTATTGTACATTTTCCTACTATAAACATGCTTTTACTTGTAGGTAATGTTGGTATGTAACATCAACATCGAAAATTCTCTTCTTCAAACCCGACTGATGCATACTAATGGTTGTAGCATGCATGAGATGGACTCTTCTGCTAAGTGCATCAAAAATTCTATTTTCATTTCCTTTGTTATGCTTGATACCAAAGTCATATTCACTTAAAAATTCTATCCATATTGTCTACATGACATTCAAAGTTATTTGTTCAAAAAGATATTTCGGACCACTATGGTCTGTCCTTAATTCAAATCTCTTTCCTATGAGATAATGCCTCCAAATATTCAATGCATGAACTATGGAAACAAACTCCAAATCATGCATAACATAATTCCATGTTCTTTAAGATTCATGGACTCATAACTGATGAAATAACCGTTCTGAGTGAGGAATTCATCAAGTCCTTCCTTGCATGCATCTATACATACCACAACACTTTCATTTTGGTAAGCAATCTTTAAAATAGGTGCACTGGTAAGTAATTCTTTCAATAGGTTAAAATTATCTTCACACTCTTTTGTCCATTCAAATTTAATTCCCTTCTTTTGTAAAGAAGTGATAGGATGAGATATCTTAGAGAATCCTTTTATGAATCTCYGRTAGTATCCAACTAATCCCATAAAAKATATRGTTTYTGAAACATTTYTTGGTGCTAGCCATCCTCTAATGGMTTCAATCTTCTCTGGATCTACTGCTAYRCATTTTTCTGAAATAATGTGCCCCAAATAATGGAYATGTTCWTGGTAAAAAKAWCACTTGTTTATCTTGGCATAAAGMTGATGCTCCCTTAGTACTTCCAGTACAAATCTCAAGYGAYGTTCATGCTCTTCCTCTATCTTAGAATACATAAGTATGTCATCCAAGAAAACAATGAMAAACTTATCCAGATAATTTTTGAATATGCCATTCATTAAGCACATGAAGAATACTRGTGCATTGGTCAATCCAAATGGCACCACCACAAATTCATAATGTCYATACCTRSTTCTAAATTTTKTCTTACTAATGTCTTCTTCYTTGATTCGTATATGATGGTATCCTGATCTYAGGTCTATCTTTGAAAATATCTTTGCTTCTCTTAGCTAATAAARAAGGTCATCAATTCTGGGTAGAGGGTACTTGTTCTTTATAATGGCTTTATTTAGATKTCTAAAGTCAATACACAACCTCAATGTTCCATCCTTATTTTTGAAAAAGAGTATTGGTGCTTCCGAAGGTGAAATATTTGGGCGTATGTACCGTTTCTTCAACAATTCCTCCAACTACATTTGTAGTTCTTTTAATTCTGGTGTACTCATTCTGTAAGGATTTTTTGATACATGGGAATCTCCTGGTACTAAATCAATAGATAAATCTATCTCCCTCTTAGGTGTAAATCCATGTATGTCTTGGAATACATCTTCAAATTCTTTCAATACTGAAAAATCTTCAAGGCTTGGTCCTTTAGTCTTTTCTGTCTCCTCCACATGAAATTCATACAATTGGCATCCTTTCCTGAAACATCTCTTCAGTTGTAAGGATGAAATATCTATAATAGAAATGCATCTTGGGATTCCTTTCATAGTGCTTTGTTTTCCTTCTTCATCAAGACATGTAAATGTCTTGTTATGGCAATATAGGACAACCTGATGCTTGTCCAACCAATCCATTCCAATTAGAATATCATAAGATCCTAATGGAGTGATATTCATATCAACATTATTACTCATTCCATTTATATTTATTGGACAACCTCTGACCATCTCATTGATCCTTCTTTTGGTTCTAGTGGCTAGTTGAATAAAACTTGATTTTTCAAGCTTACTTTTCTCCAATTGCATCTGTCCATTATTTTAGGATCAATGTAACAACAGATTTCTCTTGAATCAATTAAAATAGAAACAAGATGATTAATGATCTTACCTTCCACTTCGATCATATTGGATTGGTAATCTACTTGTCGATATTCTAGGGATGCATATATTCTTGAAATACACCTACCCATGTCTTCTATTGTTGTAGCCTCTTGGATGTTGTGCATGGTATTCATTTTATCTCCTCTATGAGGATAATCATTGTACAAGTGGTCTTCTTTGCATCCCCAAAATTGGATTGGAGGTCTTTCCCTTTTTCCCAAGGAATATTCTCCCTTGGATTCTTTCTTAACAGGTTGATCTTGCTAATTTCTATTAGGATTGTTTATGTTGAAAAGAGGTTTGAATCCTTTCCTTCTCTGATCATATTTTTCCCTCTTCTTATCCTTTCAATATTTCTGCAATGGTTCTCTTCCCTTCCCTTTCTCATACAAGTACTTAACCTTTCTGATGGTCTTTGTCAAATTTTTGGGTTCATCATATTGGATATTTTCTTTATAAAGGGATGGTATTCCACTTAAGAACCTCTATATCTTCACCTTATCATCTTTTATAAACCCTACATGCTTCAACAATCCGAAGAACTTATTTTCATATTCTGTCATGGTCATGCTTCCTAATCTGAGTTCAAAGAACTCTTGCATTTTCTTATCATAGAAATGCTCTAAAAGGTACTCCTTTTGGAAACATTTCTTGAACTGTTTCTAAGTGATCCTATTCTCATTAATGTGTTCAAATTGCTTCAACTAATCCCACCAAACAACAACTTTTCCATGCAAATGGTATGTGGAAATTATGGCTTCAAGATTAGATGAATAGTTGTGCAGCTAAAAATACTTTGTGATTCCTAGTAACCAGGCTTCAACATCATCTCCCCTTTATTTTTCACCATCAAAGGATGGTGGCTTAAGTTTCGTCAATTATCCTTGAAAACTATCCAATTCATGCCTTATTCTTTGGTGCCTAATAGGAGACACTTCTAGAATGCTTATGGAGTCTTCTGATACATAAAATTTCCTTTTGAATAAGGAGGTGAGTGATGTAGATATTAGTTTTTCTAGTACTTCTTGAATGACCATATCTTCTGTAGTTATCTTTTCTTTCATGATGCATGCCTTGTTTCTCATGTCTTGAATCTGATCCATTCTTTGCTTGCCTATGCAACTGATTCAGGATTTGCATCACTTGAGAATTTATTTGATTTTGTTCTCTCATTATCTTCTCATTGTCTACATTGTAAATATGCATTTCTATCAACAATCTTCTCATAGTCTCTAATAATGTTTCTTATTACCCTCTATTCTTATGCACATTTAATTATGTCTCTGCATTACCAACACTGATATTTTGACCTTTGGCTTGTTTCTCATAACTAAAGGATCCCTCTCCTTATTCCATGTCCCAAATCTACATTCTTATCTTGGAATGATATGTTTATATCCTTAATTCTGCAAAATGTGTAAGCAACCAATTTGTTAAAGTTATGCATGTTATAAAAATTTGTCAATTTATTCTACATGCCCTTTTTCTTCTTATTTCATGAATAACTATATCATGGTTCTTTTACTTCTAATAATTCCAAGTTGTTCTCCTCAATTAAATCTCGGTCGTTGATCTATTAGTTATCTTTAGTTACAACCAAAGTCTGATCAAATATTGGATTGATCTCCATCATCGATCTTGTCTTGACAAAATCATTATAGGGCTAGAGCACATCTCTTCATCTTCCACGACCTCCAAATTACACTCTCAACTTCCGTCGCACTCATTTTGAACCTATACTTAGAATCTTTTCAATATTTTGTTTGTGGGTTTCAGGTTCTTTTATTTATCCCTCCGCGGCCTCCATAATGTAACCTCGTGTTCCATCGCACTCACTTTTCACTTACACTTAGAAACTTTCTAAGTATTCCATTGTGAGTCTACAAGACATCCTGGGTTGTTGGATCTCTCATCCTCTAGGCATTTTTATCTGTGACATGTGGAGATCTCCTGGTCATCGGATTTGTGACACTTGTGACCTCCTGGTCCTCCAATCGACTCTCCATACTTAGTCATTTTCGAGATCTCACTGTGGACCTAAGCCTTTGTTCGATTCCTGACACTTAACCATTTATCTAGATATCACAACGCTTCGTGACATCTTGACACTTAGTCGCTTTTTGAGTTCTTACATTGTTCCCAAGCCTAAAACATTTTCCCAATAAATCTATACATGTGACCTTGTTTGTCCGATCGATTCTTGATACATAGCCATTTTTCAACATTTCACTACGCTCCACGACATCTTTTACACTTAGTCCATTTTCAAGATTTTTTCGTGGGTCCACGGGTCTGCGGGGCTACCTCACTTCTTCCCATACCCCGATTCTCCATTGTGCTCATCACCTCTGCGACATCTTAGGACTGAGTCAATTTCCCACATCCTACCGTGGGTTCACAGGTCACAGGTCTACAACCCTTTGTCATGTAAACTCGATTCTCCATCGTTTTCATCACCTATACAATGTATTGGGCCTTGACCAATTTTAAGATCTTGCCACAGGTTCACGGGGCTACCATGTTTATTTCTATACCCCCGAAACTCTGTTGTACTTACACCTCTGTGAAATCTCAATACTTAACCGATTCCCATATCTTCTCGTGTAGACGTAGACATTGTAGTCGAGGTGTGCCACACATGGGCTTCTACTGATGTGGCATTCATTTGAAATTACATGTGGTGTTGATGATATTTCTACAGTGATGTTGACATGGCTAAGAAGGCCCATTGAGCATCGGGCCCTCATCTTTTGATCTTAACCGTTGATCTC
>JZKD02S0244026.1:10388-21217 GCA_000966675.3 Picea glauca | reverse complement strand
CTCTCATCCTTTATTGAAGTGGGTTCGCCTTGACCCTTTCTTTCCACCCCTGGTTGTGATCTCTATACAAACTGGACCATAGAAATCGTCCTAACTCCATGCAACCATGCATTGGTCTCCATGCAACCCATGCTCTAAGAAACACCGATCTAGCTCAGTAAATAAACCAATTTACACATCGATAAAGCAATCAACTATGAACATAAACCAATCCATACTGAGAAATCAATAGATACCGAGAAATCAATCGATACACTGAGAAACCAGGAAAGACACTGAAATAAAAAATAACCAAGTAACATATACCGAGGAATAAAAACACTGGAGATGACCAATACACAATGAATCTGGTGGCTTTTTCGGACTCCGACTAAACATGGGAAGATTATGCATGTGTGGTGGAAAGAGGTAATGCAACATCAATGGGACCTAAGGGTTGGAATCCCAGCCCCACCTGAAATGGGCTATGGCCAGTGGAGCTATGGAGAGCCTCGTTGTAGCTATGTTGAACATAGGGAAGACTCTCATCCTAGGTAAGTGGATGCTTAGAGTTGTTCATGCGCAGGATGTGCATAATCATCTGATTGATGACCTTTGTTTGCTCATCGGTTTGGAGGTGGAAAGCAGTGGATTTAGTCAGCTTGGTGTCCAACAGTGACCAAAGACTTGACAAAAATTTGTTGAGGAACCTGTTGTCCCAAACAGATATGATGGTTTGTGGTATCCCAAAATGTACCCACACTCGTTCGAAGAAGAGCAGTAGTATATGTTGTCATGATTCTCTTCTTGTAGGCTGTGAAGATGGTCATCTTCGAAAACTGATCAACTACGACATATACACAATCATTTCCTTTCTTGGTGGATGGAAGGCCAGACATGTAATCCATCGATATGTATCCTCAAGGCCTCTCAGGAGTAGAAAGAGGGGTGTATAAGCCTTGCTTCGTGATGGTTTTCTTGGTCATGGAATAGGTAGTGAAAGATCTGATATACTTGTTGACGTCCTATCGGAGTTTTGGCCAATAAAAATGTTTCAGTATAATGGCCATAGTTTTTTCCATGCCAAAATGTCCTGCCATCTAACTGTATTGATCCTCCTAGATCATCTTTGCATGCTCACTTGAAAGAAAATAGAGATGGCCAATATGGCATAAAAATATGTCATCAATGTGAAAATAGGTGACATTCACACTTGTACCCAAGATTTGATAGGTGGGGCCACTTATATGCCTCATGTCCGCAGGAATGGAGCACAGTGGTGAGTGCATCCATGGGAGGTCGACTGAGGTAGTCAGGGACATAATTTTTTCTCCCTATCTTATACTTGATGTTGATATGGAACTGTTGCTGGTAGGTGGACCACTTCTAATGGCGATCGTTCTACAAATTCCCATGTGTCTGTATGAATTGAAAAGGATTGTGATCAATGTGGATGATTGTCTCCTTTCCCAGAATGTAATTTTTCCATTGACGACAGGCTTGTACAATGGAATGCATTTCCTTGTCATAGGTGGGGTATTTCCATATAGTATATGAGAGTGTATCACTATGGTATGCTACTGAATGACTGTGTTGAGTGATAACTGTGCCTACAACATATTTTTATGCATCAGTCTCAATCTCAAATGGTTGTTGAAGATTAGGTAAGGAGAGTACTAGAGCTGAGCACAAGCGATGCTTCAGATCATCAAATTCTCGTTGTTTTTCCTCCCCCCACGTTAAATTTTCCCTTCCATCACCCTTGGTCACTTGGCTGAGGGCCCATGCAATATGGGAGAATCCCAACATGAACCTTTGGTAGAAGTTGGCCAGTCCCAAGAATCTCTGAAGCTCGATTAGTGTGGTCGAGGCTAGCCAGTCACAGATGACTTGGATCTTAGTTGGATAAACAAGTACCCCATTCTCATCAACAATGTATCCCAAGTATTGGACCATGTTCATGCCAAAGGAGAATTTTTCCAAGTTGACATATAGCTTATGCTATCACAGAGTGCTCAAAACTTGTTGAATATGTTGCATGTGATCCTCCCAAGTTCTGTTGAAGATGAGGATGTCATCCAAAAATAACACCACAAAAGAGTTGTTGAAGGGTCTCAATACATCATCCATAAACCTCCTAAAAGTGTTTGGGGAATTTGTTAAGACAAAGGGCATGACCATCCATTCGAAGAGACCTTCTTTAGATTTGAAAGTTGTTGTCCATACATCAATTGTTTTGATGGGAACCTGGTGGTAGCCAAACTTTAGGTCAATATTGCTGAAGAACTTTTCCCCCTTGATTTGGTCAAGAAGTTCATCAATTCTAGCAATTGGGTACTGGTTCCTGACTATGATTTTGTTTAATGATCTGTAATCAATGCAGAGTCGCCATGTCCCATATTTCTTATGCACTAGTACAATCGGGCTTCCGCAAGGGGAGGAGTTAGGTCGAATGTGACCCTTTTGTAGAAGCTCTTGGATATGACACTTGATTTCATCATTTTCCATTAGTTAGTGATGATAGATTAGTCCATTAGGAAGAGGTGCATTGGAGGTTAGATCAATTGAATGCTTGACTTGGCAGTGCATTGGTACCCCGGTGGGTGAGGAGAAGATGTCTTTGTACTCTTCCACAATCCTATATCCTTTCTTCTGCTGCAAAGAGAGGCTCTGTGTAGAGGCCACAGATGTGTTGATGACCTTCTTCTTACTGTAAGCATGGATCACCAAGAAGATGAAATTCCCAGTCTATGAAATGACCTTACTGCATTGCTTAGCAGAGATTAAAGAAATAGTGGTAAGCGACACTACCTTTATTATCCTGTATAATTGTCTACCCAAAGTAATAATAACATTGTGAGGTCTAGAATCATACACAACATGTCACTTCCACAAATATGGTTGTCCTAAAATAACATCACAAATTTCAATGGGACCAATATCACATGATACCTCGTCTTTGAAAGGCTTCATGTTGTAGGGTAGACGACATTGTTGGTTGACACAGAGATCTCGTTCTTGCTGAAGTTAGCCAATGGGGTAGGGATGCAAGTGCAATGTCGTCGATAGGTCCAACCACTTGACAACCTCTACTGAGATCAGGTTCTTCTGACTGTCGCTATCGACAATACAATGAAGCAGATCCCCCATTACCCACATCTACGAGTGACATAGGTGTTCCTCTTCCTATGGTTCTTCTGGTTCGCTTGGGTGGACTTTGGTGGTAGCGATCCTAGCACTAGGTTCAACATCGATAATATTCTTCCCTCCTTTTGGATTTGATTCAGAGTGAGAATTGGCCTATGACTCGGAATCTTTCATCTCATCCACGAATGACTACTTGGAGCGACATTTTTCGGTGTTGTTCCAAGAGATTTTATGGTATTCACACCATTTTTTTGTGTCCTTCTTCAACTTCTCATTACCCTTCTTGTGTTGTAGCTTGCACCGGTTTTCCTGAGAGTGGCCATCCTTTCTCTATCCCTTTTTTTGTGGGTTGGGGCCTCCTTTTCTCTGCTTTGGCTATGAGGAGTTTGCAGATCCAAACTCTTGTCTCTTCTGTTTCATTGTTTTCTCGATCTTGACAGCATATGTATAAGTCGTACCCAATGATGTTATATACAGAAAATCCTATTTTGTTTGAATGTATCTATCAAAAAATCCATGGTACTTGAGCACCATATTTCGTTCATAGTATTTGATACCCAATTTGATGCATAGGGTATGGAAAATATTGGTGAAATCTGGTATTGTCTAGTCCTTTTCCTGATGCAGGGTGGTCCATCTTGTGTACTAGTCCTTGTAGCTATGAAAAGGGTAGTACTATTATTTAATGGAATCCCTAAAGGAATACCATGTGGGGGAGAGCGCAAATATTAAATATTCCTCTATGGCCCTTTGCTCAAAGTAAGTATCTCACTAGTCCTTAACATGGGGTACGACCTTGAGGAGTGCAAAAGTAATCTTTTCCCTATCGGAAAAATTGTGGAACGAAAAATACCCTTCGACCAGATTCAACCATTTATCTACAACATCTACATCTATCAGTCCATCAAATAATGGAATATCAAAATTTACTTGTACCTTGAAGGGGGTTGCATGGCCGCTTGATGAATATGCTTCTTTTGTGGGCAGTCACTGGAGGATCTGTGCAAATTTATCCATCATTCCATTCCTTTGTCGTGCAAGGGATTCATCGAGCAACATTTTAAATGCATCTCCTACTCCATCATCTTTCTTTTTTCCCCCATGGGTTATTTTCAGGCTCAGCGCAGTCGATATTGCAAAGGATTGACTGGTTCAAGTCCCAACTTCTTGTACCTAGATCTTGTCAGGGACATGCACGAAGAAAAATAAATGAAGAGCAGACCACTCTGATACCACTGATACAAATTTATGAGTGGAAGAACTAATTAACAGACTAAATACAAAAACATATAGATATGGAGAACAATAACAGATATCCAGTGAACAATAACTTCTATTGAATAAATGAAATAGGTTGAAACTGTAAAACTGAAGAACTAAAAACAACTTGATCGGATGGTGGTAGCTATCTCTAAGAAGAGACGTGGATGCTATGTGCATTCGTCTGAGAAGAATGATTACAATGAGGCTCCATAGGCCTTTTTAAAATTATTCATGAATTCCAAAACCCTAGACATCCAAAAACATAACCCTATGAGGTGAAACACCAAATGTTATGTGGGCCCCGATGGGTAAGTTGGTACCTCAACTTTCGGGGGTCGTAACTTTTGCATATGACCTCCATTTTAGGCACGTGGTAGCCTATTGGAAAGGTATTTTCGATAAATACACATTATGCCATCAAAATCTAACTTCGTCTACAGTTTGACTGTGGCAAGACAAAAAAACATTGTTTAGGGCCCCAAAATGGCCCTGGAAGTACAAAAAGATGTACTGACATGAAAACTTCCAAACTAAGCCAATTGGATTAGATGGGTGGCCATCAATCCACCTAGAATGTGTGTAGGGATTTGGAAATACCTGAAAGTGTAGAACCCACAATTATATATAAGTACAAAATAATGTGTTGAACTAAAAACCGTCAAGAGGAGCCAGTTGGAATAGTTGGGTGGCCACTAATATCCACCTGGATCATTTGGTACTCCAGCTGCTAAGCACTCCGCAAAAGTTTTACATTCATCATTATGGTGACCTTCAATCCTATACTTGGTGCACCATACATGTTCTTGTTTCTCTTTCCCCTTCATGATTTCTGCCAACTGAATTGTTAATGATTCTAGTTGGTTATGTATATGTGCCATTCCATTGTTGTCTCCGACCGAAGAGGCTTCCAACTTCATAGCAATCCCCAACGCCTCATACTGTGACATAACATTTTTTTGTATTAATGAACTACGGATGTGAGGTATTAAACCCATAATGAACCACTCTCTATGTTGTTGATCGGGTATTTGGAATGTTAATCTACCCATCACATATTTGAATATATGATCAAACTCCCATACTAACTCAGTATGTTTTTGCTTGATCTCCTTGAGATTGATAATGTACTATGACTTTGACTTTGGTTTCTTGAATTATTTTAATAATTCTTGTGTGATCTCTGCTAATGTCCTTTTTTGACCTAGTGGTGTGGTACTTTGGAACTTCATGTACCAAACTAGCACACGTCCTCTAAAGGTTGTTACCAACTGCGTGATCTTTGCACCAATATCATGGAAATTCTTTGCAGTACAAATGGTTTCACATATGAACAAATGTTTTTCTGGGTCTTATGATCCAATTCCTTTGAGCTCTACTAATCTTAGTGTGTTATCTACTCCTGCCATATTGCTATGTGTAGGACCTTTTCCTGGTTATATGGGTTGACTCTGATTAATTGTACTACTACTATTGCTTTGGTTATTTTTTCTCTGAATTCCTCTACTGACTACAAGTGCTCTGGAGAGGTCTTCGAACATTGTATCATATTCAAGTGATGCACACAAGGTTTTGGTTTCAACCCAGGACTCGGCTCAAGAAGGACTTACTAGTTCTTCTATAACTGGACTAAATTGGATATCTTATTCTTCTCCTTTTGTCTGTTGTACTTCTATGATATGGATATTCGCACGATGTTTCGGGTACTCACTACATTTCTCTCTCTCTTCAACTACAGTTCTCAACCTCTTGTACCTTTTCCCACTACACATAACTCCAAATTTGTCTTCTCCTTCTAATATCCCTTCCTCTTTCTCCTACATTCTCAATGTTTCCTTCCTTTGTCTATTTTTCCTACCCTCATATAATCTCTTATTCAAAAACCCTGGTTCTTCTTTCTGTGCAAATTTATTTAGCTATCTGACTCCATCATCATCACTTCCTTATAACATAGTAGCATTTTTATCCAGGTAGCTAACGATTTTATGAATCTTCCTTATGGGCCCTTAAAGAAGTATCTTTTTGCGACACTGTAAGCCTGGGTACATTCTATGGAAAATTTCGTTATGTAGCCTCCCAATATACTATCCAACCAAAAGTTAAATGTGTGAGATGTCATGCTGTCTATTGAGTCCACTTGTATCACTAGTTCAGCAGTCCAGTTCTTTGGCACAACTGGTCTATGTCTACCAATATTTTCCACAAATATTTCCAACCATTCTGCTAAAATGTTTGGGAATTCACCGAAAAATATCTCATGCAAGTCTATGTACACATACCATTGCAGCCATTGTTTGTTCTTTAGCCAAGGGTTTTTATTCTGCTTCTGGGAAAATTCTTGTGCCTTTTTTTCCAACCATTTGGTTATCTTCTTCCTTGTTGGTCTCCAAAACATTCCCTCACTTCCAGATTGTAGGTCCCGGTAACAAAACCATTTGTTGGCATGTGCACACAGGTAGGTTCAAGACCCTGGTTTCAAGTTACTTAGTCCAACAAAACCCTATAGACATCAGCCCTTTTGGTATCACTTGCATGTAGGTGAAGTCACACCCGAGGTATCTTTATGGGAACTGCAAGAACCAATATTCTACAAAGGTGAAGGAAATATTGGAAACCTGCTCTTTCATACCTATATTTACTTAATTGTACATGCACACATTCATATATTCATACCATATAGGGTTTAAACATACATCCATGGTTACTATGCACTACTATATTATCAACTACATCAAAGATAACCATACATTCTCATTAAATCCTTGAATTAACACATCTAATCATACAATTGTACACAGGTACCATGGATTAACATCTAAGAATATGTTTCTACAAAGGGTTACCATGGTTCACCCAACTTCGGGATACATCCACAAAAGTTTGGCTTCTTTATTATATTCAAGGATTTGGGTTGCGCTATGTGCTACAATGGATGTTAAATATACAATTCTCTTCACATATGTAACTTCTTTATAGTGTTCTTTACTCTAAAACCCTCTTTCTCTCTATCTTTACCTTTCTCTCTTTGTCTCTCTTTCTCTCTCCTTGGCCTCACAAAACCCTTTATATATGTATACATTATGACCAAGGCCTTATGACACCTCCTTGTGAGTTGGCTATAACTCATGCTCGGCTAGCAATAACTCATTATGAGATGGATACACCTCATGCTCGGTTGGTTTTAAAGGATTGTGTGCTAGTTTTTCTTTCTTGTCCCCCATCTTCTCCTCTTTCCTCTCTCTCATTTCTTGATCTTCTTCTCTCTTCACTCTTCCTGTGCCTTTTCCTTGTACCTCATCTCTTCTCATTGTTCCATCCCCAAAACTGCCTTCCCAACCTGGGTTGAGCGGTCCAACAAAGTATATTTTCTATTTATCAAATGTCTACAACGTAACTTGTGGGTGTGAAGGCATCTCATCCCTTCTCAATGGATTTCCCACCCTTTTAAAAACATCACATTCCTAAAATTATTCTTTAGCATCCTTGTGAAGTGTGGGCCACCAAATCCTTATGCACAAAATATTTTGCATGGTCGTTTTACATGCATAGTTTCCTCCTGCAATTCCTTTGTGCATTTGTAAGAGTATAATTGGACTATAATTGGACTTTCATGCTTTAGAACACATCGACTTAATATCCCATCTGCACCTAACTTGTATAATTTCCATACAATTAGTTGGTAGTCTGTTGATTTAACCATTAATTGTTTCTTATGTGCAACTGTCATGTCTGACGAGGTCATTCTTGTACTTAAAAACTACACAATCTCTGGGAAAGTAGTCGTCCACCATTTTAACTGCAAATAATTGTGCATCTAGCAAGTTGTTGTCTAGATTCCCTGCATCTTCTCCTAATAATATGTGTGATAAGTGATCTGGCCCTGCATTCATATTCCTTGGTTTTAAAACAAGCTCAAAATCATATTCCCGGAACAAAAACAACCATCTACATATTCTCCCCCAACACTGGCATGTTCACTAAGTATCTTAGTGCATAATGGTCTATATACATCTTAAAATGAGAACCCAACAAATAATGTCTAAACTTATGCAACTCATATACCATTGTCAATCCTTCTCGTTTTGTGGTTGTGTAATTTTTTTTCTATTGTAGACAGCTTCCTACTTGCAAATGAAATTGGATAGTTGATATCTACTTCTCCTAGATGATATAATATTGTGCATAAAGCTATGGATGATGCATCCACCTGAACATGAAATTCCTTTCCTCAATCTGGAAATATCAAAATTGGCGCTGTCACTAATTTCTGCTTCAATGTATCAATACCTTTCTGACAATCCTCATTCCACCAGAACTTAGCTTCTTTCTTCAACAAATTCTCCATAGGTGTTGTAATCTTCTCATATCCCTTAATGAACTTCTTGTAGTATCCTATATGACCCTGGGTTTCTCTCAACTTTCTAACTGATGTGGGTGGTTGTAAGTCCAAGATCGCAGCAATGTTGGCAGGATCCACTAATAAACCTTGCTTACATACCACATGCCTAACAAAATTCTAAAAGGCATGCAGAAAATACATTTCTTCAAGTTTAGTGAAACGTGACATTGTCTAAACCTATCCAACATTAACTTGAGTACTTTTATGTGATCTTTCAATAGACTAAACACAGTCCAATCATCTAGGTAAACTTCAAGGAACTTATGAATAAATTCTTTAAAAGTCGCAACAACTACTCTTGAAAAATTCTAGGTGAATTCTTCATCCCAAAAGGAATTAATGTGTATTGATAACTTCTTGATCCAAAAAGGATCCAAAGAAGGCAAAGAACAATGCAGAACTCACAGAGGCAACTCAGAACGCTCAGAATGTCTTCAGCAGACAAATGAAGGGAAACAAATCAAAGTTCTCAAAACTCAGTTAAAATGACATGATCATGAAGAGTGTGTCGCAAACTTTCTAACGGTGCAAACGGCTCATTAAGCGGAGTTACGGTTTGGAAGATATTCGCGGTCAAAGTTGTGGTCAAACAGGTCAAGTCAATAAGGGCCACATCATCGTCTGTACTGCTAACATCAGCAGTTGACATGGCAGGGTGATGTCAGCATGATGGATGCTGACATTGACATGCCATGTGGCAGCACTAGAGGCTTCCATGTGTCACCCGCCAATGTCATTTTCAGGGGTCCATGTGGACTAGTAGGAAAATGCCATGTGGCACCCCTAGGTGACGCCACATGACACCACCCAGAAAGTGCCACATGTCATGTACGGATTGATGGGGATTGACATTGATGAATAGTTGGAACAATTAGTGGATTCCATGTGTCCCAATCAGCGGGTGACACATGGCACCCTCAAAACGCCCAAGGAGGGCCCGTAATCGGTAAAACAAAAAAATATATAAGGCAAGACCCTGCCAAATTTGGCGGAGGTCCATCGTATCTAGAAGCATTCGAAAACAATAGAAGTTGGTATCCAAACTTGGCAAGGGTTATAACCAATGGCCCAAAATGGAGGCCCGCGGGTTTGACCCTGAGACCTCCCCCCATATATAATGTTTTGATAATAGCGCCACCAACCAACTCGCCAAAGGACCCGTTGGTTTATTCGTCCGCCATTTTTCTATTTAAACCAGGTTCCTCCTAGCCAAAAGGGGGAGGCGTGGACATATGACCCTGGGAATGTATTTTGAGGCAAAGCACTGTCATTATTTTAGTTTGCATAGGGCACTGAAACCGAGACAAAATTCTTCTTAGGCCTGGGAGTGCCAAAGCCGAATCGAGGCGTGGAGACAGACATTTTTGGGTAATTGGACGCCACGAATTCAGTGGTGATTTCTATTTTTTGATCTGAGCATTATTTATATAGTTTGATTTCAAACTGAGGTATTTTAATGTATTTACCAAAAAAAATTGTTGAGTTAATGAAAGAGCCTACCCATTTGAGAGTAGGACTCGGAGACATAGTCAACCAGAGATGAAATTCGTTATCAAGTTTTATGTTCAAATCTGATGCTTATGTCTCTTCATTTTTTAGTTTTCCCTTCTTTAATGGTGCACTTTAATTTATGCTCATTTAATACAATTCTTTATAAGTCACGATGAAAAGATCCTGGATCATGTTGGTATCAGAGCAGTCATCTTTGACTTGAATTGTTGAGTGTGAATGATCACTATATCCAAGCATAAGTAGGGTGAAGGAACTCTAAAGATGTTCAATCCCAAAGTTGGTCATGTATACAGAAGGAAGAAAATGGCAGAAGAGGACAAGCATGATGAACAACAGAAAAACTTTCACATGGTCTTTTATCGCATGTCAGAAATGGTCGAACGAATGTATGGAGATTAGAATAAGAGGATGAATAATAAAGGGAAGAAAAAGGAAGCACATGAAGATGATGATTCTTTGGTAAACCAAGGGGATGGAGGAGATCCTCCTGAGCCTCCATCTTCACCTTTGATTTCTAGTTCTTCTTCCTCTG
>JZKD02S0244015.1:0-21217 GCA_000966675.3 Picea glauca | reverse complement strand
CTCTCCAAATGTACATCATTTTGAACCCAATATAGCATGTAGCATAGGAAAAGAAATAGGGATTTTCAACTTGAAGACTCCTATAGGGATATAAATGAGAAACTAGTATTTGAAGAAGTCTATGTTCAATCTAGGGGAGGAAGTAACGAAAGAACAAGAATAAAGAAAGAGAGAACTAAAGAAGAATAGGAAGATTAGGGTTATAAAAATAAGTGAGGAAAAGATGATGCTAGAACTAGGGTTGGAGATGGTCTCATAGAGAACTCTCAAATACGTGGAGACAACTCTAATTGGTTGGTTTTCTTGAATCAAAATTGGTGCTAAAACCTTGAGTAAATGTAGGAACAAGGAGTGGATGACCTTTATAGGATACCATCCTAAGTTGTTTTTATAATGGTAAAAGGTTACATAGCCTTCATTTTCAAGACTAAGGGTGACAAGGACAAGATAGGAAAATGGATTTTGTTTTGGGAGACATACCTATTGAAGATACATTTCTCTGTGCCAAGGTTTCCCTCAGAGCATGGAGACAATGGTGGATGAGATTGAACATCACCAAGTGTTAGATTATGTAAAGGTGCATTTAAAATCCTTCATTGTACTTAAATTTTCAAGTTGTATTGTAACATAATAGATATGAAAAATACTACCTCAGTTGTACAGACTAATCCAAATGTAAAGACTAACTTGAATGTAGATATCAACCTAGATGTAATTACTAACATTTGGACTTTATTTTTTGATGGATCCAAGTATAATGAGGGTACAAGTACTGGTTTCATTCTTAAATATCCTAAAGGAAATAAAATAGTGATAGCTTGTAGACTTGAATTCGAATGCACTAATAAAACTTCTAAATATGAAGCCTTGATTCAGGGGTTAAGAAAAGTGGTTGATATGCAGGTTAAATTGTTAAAACAATTTGGTGACTCTGAAATATTCATAAGATAGGTATGTAATACTATTCATTGTATTTTTGGTCATCTTAAACACAATCAACAAGAGGTATAGAATTTAATCAAGAACTTAGATGCTTTTAACATTAGTCATATTCCTCGTTCTTTGAGTTATGATGCAGATCTTTTAGCTAATGTTGCTTCCATGTTGATTCCATCAGAAGAGTTAATGTCTGACAATTTTTCTGTGGAATTGTTATACAGGTCCTCAGTACCTCACAACATAACCAATTGGAGGGTGTTTGAATATTATCAATAGATCATAAATGTTCTCACTTTGAAAGATATGTTTAAAGATTATGTTATTGAAGAAGTACAACATGAACAAGCCTTGAATTTTCAAACAAAACATCCTACAAATTAAATTGTTGAAGATAAAGAGACATCTACGAATTCAATTCCAAAGTCTGTCCCATCCTTCACAACTTGATTACTTCTATAGTTTTTATCTCATATTGTTATTTATATATCATAGAAGTTATATCTATAAGTGCAAGTGATAGTTGTTAGATGTTATCCTCTAATTTTAGTGGTATGGGTTGAAGATCCTCCGCCATTTTTTATTTATTGTCTAATGTTTGTGAATATGGAAGCAACCCTTAGTCTTATACATTTTTTTCTCACAAGGATCTCACTGAATAGCCAGTAAGATATCCTTAGGATCATCCTAGCTATCATAGACAGAAAAAGGGAGCTAAATTTCCTATGGTTCTCCTAGATCTAGAAGGAAAACAATTATTTTACACTGAAAAGGAGTATATCAACATACCTTTTTGTCTCAAGGTTGTTCATGAGTGTCCTGGATGGTGTAGATATGCAACTCCAACACTTTTCACCTGCTTCCTGCACATAAGTAACAAACTAAACCAACCTTTTTCCTTTCTCTAGTATTAAGAATAATCACTAATACCTTAGATATGTCTTGATTAATCAATTATATAATCAAATCCAATTCATTCATGAAAAAACACAAATAATATAGAGGGAAAACCATAGATCTATTATTAATCATAAGGACATTACATCAAGACATGCATACCTCAAATGTTGATGCAATCTCCTTTAAACTCCTTACTCCTTGCCTCTCCTTCCAGTTCCTTGGTTAAGCTAGGCTTCACTGAATTTTCATTGTAGTAGATGGATACCTCTACAATTGGACAACGTAGCATTGCTATTCAATTCTCCCCCCTCTTTCCCGAGACTTTCCTTTGTTATATATCTTTTGGAGGAGGCTTCTAGATCTTCTAGAGACCATTAGAGACTTGAATGATGTGATTTCTTAGGCCCTTGACACGAAGATCCAACTCATCCCTCGCCTATCACCTTATAGCTCCCTGATTCTAGAAGTTTGACAATGCCTCTATTTTTGAACACTAGTAACCAGCGAGGGCCTCGCTTGTTATCTATTAGGTGGCCGACAAGGATGCCAAAAAGGGATCTAAAAGGGTTCAAACCTTAGGGAAAATATGTATTCTGGCCTCTAGCCTATGGTGTCTTCCTCTCTGGCCTATAGGGTGTAAATTAAGACTATAACACTTAGAGATAGATTATGAAAAAATTAATGTAAGGTGTTAAGATACTCTCTAACTTACTTGTCATATTAGAGCTCAAAGTGGGGCCTAGGGTCCCAAGACCATGCATAAGAGCCCTATGATTGTACATTACATCTTTGGAATCACAATATTGAAAATTAGGACATATATCATGTGCCCTAGCACCATAGTTATCTAATTTTCGCCTTAGGATCATAATATGGCTCATGTATTTGGGTCATATTATTGTCATATATCTACCATAACATGATAACATGTATATGTAGTAACTAATTTTAGCCCTATGAGCATAATTTGGGCCTTAGCAACATAGTTAACTAATATGAACTACTATAGGATCCTTTACATGAATAAGAGAGGGTACTCATTGAGAAAAAGTTTGGTTGAAAGTGAATTTTTTTTGCTCAGGGGATTGGGTGTTGTATGCATTAACCTACACTCTTTCTAAATTAATGTTAATTAGGGGTTTGTTAAGGGTTAATTAATATTTCATAATTAGTGGTAAGAAAGGTTAACTAGGGGTTAGTTAAGGATCAATTAGGGGTGTTCAGGGGTTAATTAGCCGTACTCATGGGTAAATACTGGTTAAATGGTGGTAATTTAGTGGTAATTAGGGGCAATTCATCATAATTAGAGGTAAGTAGGGTTAATTAAGGGTTATTTAAGGGTCAATTAGGGGTAATTAAGGGTTAACTAGGGTAATTAGGGAGAATATGGGGTGATTATAGGTTAAGTAAGGGTTAGTTTGAGGTAATCACTGAATAATTAGGGGTTACATCTTTGGTAATTTAGGGTATTTATAGGTAATTAGGGTATAATTGGTGGTATTCAAGGGTAATTAGGGGTACTTTATTGTAATTAGGGCAAGTAGGGTTAATTAGGGGTTAATTAAGGGTTAGTTAGGGGTGATTGATGGTTTATTAGGGGTAAATAAGGGTACTTGGGGGTAAACAATGGCTAATTGATGGAAATTATCATATGAAGGTATGGTCCATATTGCCAAGTTTGCCTCTATCATTTTGGACCATAGAGGCGACATAAGTAATTGGGAATAAGATTGGAATGTTTGTTGGGATGGAGCCCAATTGGGCATCAAAGAAATATCGTTGTTGAGCTTGGATTCAGGTGGAGGTAAATATTCGAGAAAGGTTGGTAGGAAGCATTGATATTTTATTAGGTGTCATCACATGGCATCAGAAGGTGGATTATTGGAAAATTCCCTTTCTATGTCATGGATTCCATTAAATTGGGAAACTACATGAAAAATTGCGAATGGGTGCAACATGGTAGCCTTTCATCGTTGAAGATCTGGAGAAATAAATCCACTATCGAAAGAGAGGGATTAGTAAAGGCTTTCTCGACTGAGAGAAAGAAGGAGAAAGTCTCCATCGAACCAGAAAATGCTAATGCTTCGAGCTCTGCATTGGGAGACTTCGTTCTTTAAGAAACTCAGACAAGTATGCAGAATATTGATCCTTCCCCTTCTCCAATGTCTTTTCATAATTCTTTGACAGAGGTTAATTCTATCCCTTTCCACTCTCCCCCCCATGCCTCCTCCTCAACTTCCTCCCCCTTCAATGGCTTCCCCAAAGCCCCTATTGAAGCCTGGGGTTCCCCCTCCACCGGTCTCCTCTTCCCTTCCCTATGAATTTATCCCTCCCTCCCCCCTTGGCACCTCTCCCACATCTTCCCCTAGGGGGATAGTTCCCTAGCTTTCCCCTAAGCCTTCTAGGTGTTTTCCTTCTAACCATCCCCTCCCCTCATCCCCTTATTTGTTTTCAAGAATTTTTTTTCCGCCCTCTCCCTCGAAGGATGTGAAGCCACCTCTTCCCTCATCTAAGGGCTACGCTCTACAATCAAAATGATATTTAAAATAGGTCGAGCCCTCGAAGCGCGGTCTGGCTCTTAACCCTCCTCTAGCTTCCCAAGTTGGAAAAAATACGTACCTTTCAAAGGCACAAGAAAAAACAGTTGGAGAAATTAGGAAAGGTACTAAAAAAGCCATCACTAGTTCCCTTAGAGTAAGAGACACCCTAAAACCCCCCCTAAATTATCCCCCCCTCCTTTCGTAGTGAAGGGGGTCCCCCCCCCCCCCAAGAAAAATCTATCCCTCAAAAGGATGATCCTGAGCCTCAATCTGGATATTATTATGATTCAGGAAACTATGTTCTTGGGGTATGTCTCCATTAAAATTGTAAGTCCCTGGATGAAAAAAATTTCATTCAACACTGTAGATGAATATGGCATGTCAGGGGGGTTTCTTACAGGATGGAGTCCTGACTTTAATGCATTATTCTGTTCCTTTGTTCGTTCTTCTATTACAGTCAAGCATAAGCATAAGGATTATGATTTTGTTTTTCGACGATTAATATTTATGGTCCCTACGTTGAGACGATCTCGTTTTGGGAAGATTTAAAATATGCATGTTTTTTTAGTGACCCCCTCTCTGTCATTGGAGGAGACTTGAACTTTACTCTATCGCTCTGAGAAGTCTAGGGGGCAAATCCTAGAGAATATCAACAAAAAGACTCTTTCTCTCTTTCTTTGAGTCTGCAATTTTGGTTGAACTTGAGACAGTGAAGCTTATTTGAACTTGGCATAACTATCGAGCGGGGAACGATGAAGTAGCCAAAAGATTGGATAGATTTTTAGTCTTAGAGAAATTCATGGAAAATGGGTTCAGATTCAATTCGAGGGTGGAAGAGGGTGGAAGCTTGAATCATCGCCCTATCTCACTATGATGGAAATCAAGCTCTGATTCCCCAGCTTTTCCCCTTAAGATTAACCAAACCTGGTTGGAAGATGAATATTTTGAGAAGATGGTCATTTCCTCCTAGGAAGGGTCGAGATCACTTAAGCCTGAACCTTTAATGGTTTGATTTAAAGACGATCTAAAAAAATCAAAATGGCGATTAAAAAATGGATCCTGGTATGGAAAGCAAGAAGGCAAAAGGAAGTCCTGGAGATTGAAAGCAACCTCTAAAGGATCCTCTCTAATGTGGAAGGAGATCCCCTTAGTACAAATCAACTGGAGGGGATAAAAAGTCTTGAGGAGAGGAGAAATGCATGGTTGCGAAAATAAGAACAAGAGTGGCACCTGAAAAGTCATACTCTATGGTTGCAAGCCGGGGAAATTAATACTAAATGTTTTCATAACTATGCCAACCAAAGGAGGAACTTCAACACCATCTAGGAAATTAAAAATGAGGAAGGGATAAAGGTCAGCTCATTTCAAGAAAACACCGAGGTAGGAGCATGTTATTTCGAAAATATCTTCAAGGCTCCTGTGGGTTGTCCAATCCAAGAGATTTTGGAGGTAGTAAATAAGTTTTATCCTATCTTCACAGAAGAGATGAATCAATCCTTAGAAGAAGAATTTATAGAAGAGGAGGTGTGCTCAACCCTCTACTCAATGCAGAACAACAAAATTCCATATCCGGATGTGTTTACAATGGAATTCTTCAATTCCTTCTTTGACTTGTTGAAATATGACCTCCTCCTAATGATTAGGGAATCCCCAAGAGAAGGAAATATCTATGGCCTCTGAACTCAACATTTCTCTGTCTCATCCATAAAAATAAAAGTGCATATTCTTTTAAGGATTTTCGTCCCATCTCTTGTTGTAATGTAGTGTAAAAGTTGATTTAGAAAATCATTTCCCAAAGATTAAGACCTATGTTAAGTAAAGTCATTGGAGAAGAACAGTTTGGTTTCTTGCAGGATAGGCATATACATGATGCAGTGGCAATTGCCGAAGAGGTTCTCCATTCGGTCAAAAAGAAAAAGCTCAAAGAAACAATTTTAAGATTAGATCTGTCGAAATCTTACAATAGAGTAAATTGCACCTTCTTATGATTGGTTCTCATTCGAATGGGTTTGAATCTTAGCATGGTGAATTGGATTATGGGTTGTCTCCAGAGCACATCCTTTGCAGTCCTAATTAATGGAACTCCTTAGAGATTTTTCAAAGCATCAAGAGGACTGGGACAGGGTTATCCCTTGTCCCCTTTCCTCTTCCTAATTATTGTTGAAGCCTTAAGAAAAATGTTGAAGGAGGTTGTTTCCACTGCTTTGCTGAAAGGAATCAAGGTTTCAGAGTCAGAGATATTTACACACATGTTGTTTGTATATGATTTTGTTTGCAATGTGTATGTATCCTTAATAAATGTGTCAACTCTGAAAAGAATTCTCGATTTGTATTGCAGGGCTACGGGGATGGTGATCAATCTAGAGAAGTATTGCATGTTGAATAACAAGTGTTCTAAAGCCGAAGATATTTATTTCCTTAATGTTCTCCCGACTCAAAAGAAAAGACTCAAAGAAGTGGTAAAATACGTGTGCTTCTTTCCTAAACTTGATTATTACAGAAAGGTGGATTGGGACTGGCTTATTCGTAAATAGAATCTAGAATTTATATCTGGGTTTTCATAACGTTATCTAGAGGAGGTCTGCTCATTCGTCTTAAATCAGGCTTGGAAACTATTCTAGTATACCAGAATTCCATCTTTGTTGTACCTAAAGGTGTCCTAGAGAAAATCATAAGGTTGATTTGTAGATATCTTTGGGCATGCCATAATATTTTTGGGGGAATCCACTTAGTAAAATGGCCCTCTATTGTTTTTCCAAAGGAGCTAGGGGGTTGGGGACTTAAGTATATTAATCCCTTTGCAAGGGTGCTAGCAGGACGAAACCTATGGAATTTAATGCAAGGGAATTAACTTTGGTCCAAAGTAATGAAATTTAAATACTTTGCTATCCTTTCCATAGTAGAATGGTTCTGAACGTCGGTAAATCCTTCTAAGGGACCTATTGTTTGGAAGGCTCTAGTGGAAGATTTTCCTTTAGTTGAAAATTGGATAGTTTGGAAAATCGACAATGGTCAGAGTGTAAGAGTAGGGGAAGACCCCTAGTTATGGGCTAGGAACAAATTTAGGCTTTCATTCCCCCTCATCCAGTTCCTACGAAACCAAAATATCTCCCATCTTCATTATGTTCATTTGGGGGATCCTCAACCTTAGATGGAAATATGTCACTTCTCTAGGTCTCCCTTTAGATTTGTATAAGGAGTGGGATTCTTTCATCTCTCGATTGTGTGAAAACCATATAATCCTAGATGAGGAATCTGAAGACTCCTTATGTTGGTATCTCAACCAAAAGGATGGCTCCTTTACAACAAAACTAGTCTATAAAGCCTTGTAGGAAGAAAGACTAAGGGTACAACCTAAATGGTGGTGGAAGTCGTTATGGAAATGTAAATCCCCTCTAAGATGAAAAATCACTCTTTGGTTGGCCCTGAATAATAAACTCATGACTTGGGACAATGGGATAAATAGGGGATGGTGTGGCCCAAACCAATTCAAATGATGAAGCAATCTCTCATCTCTTTATATCTTCTTTTTATGTAGGTCAAGTAGAAAATATTGTTAAGGACAAGTTGAATGCAAGGTCATATTGGAATAAGGGCAGTATTGAAGAATGTTACCAGACATGGGTCAAGGATAGATCTATGCATCTTTATGCAAGACTTCCAATCTTAATGATCTCAAAAATTTGGTGGGCACACAATTCAACTATTTTTAAATACAAGTGGGTGTCACATTATGTTACAACAACTCTAACTTTCAGCCAGGCAGTTGAATTCAAGGAAGACCCAAAAGGTCAAAAGATTCACAACCCGATTCTACTTTCACCGGACTACAAAATACCTTGGGGTTACTTTGATAGAGCTAGTCAAGGTCATCCGCCTTCTTCTGGAGTTGGAGTTGTCCTATTTATAAATCAGAATCATTATATTTTTATCATATATGCTCCAGGGGGTGGATCTAACAACAAATTTGAGCTCATGGCTCTATGGACCCTTCTCAAGACAACAAAAAAAAAGGACATTAGGAAGCTACAGGTAATGGGAGACTCCAAATTGGTGATTGATTAGGCATGAGGATAAATTGTCATCCAAAACACAAATTTGACTTCAGTTATGAGAGAAATTCGGCTTACTTTCCAATCCTTTGAATGGTTGTCTTTTCACCATATTCTGAGAGAACTCAATGTAAAGGCGGACGAGCTTTCTAAAGAAGCGTCGCTACTGCAAAGAGGTGATTTCGGGTACTATGAGTACTTTGATGGCACTGGAACCGAAGCTATGGAATTTCGTCTGTAACTTTGTGCTAGTTTTGAATAGGTAGAAGAAGACAATACTATTTTTTGTAAAATTTTTGTAATAGACAGTAGTTCTTTTGGTAAAGTTTTTGAAGTACAACACATATGTTAGGAGGAAGTATAGGTTGTTATGATAGTGTTGGCAGTAAGCCTTCATGGGATGTTTTGAGCGGATGTAACATGAATATTCCTATGAATATAAAAGCTTTTTTCTTAGGAAAAAAAAATTAGGGGTACTTGGTCGTAATTAGTGGTAACTACGACTAATTAATTAAGGGTAAATTACGAGTAATTAGGGGAAAATTGAGTTAATTAAAGGTTAAGTGAGGGTAAATGATGGCTCATCGGGAGTTAACTAAGGGTTACATTTTTGGTAATTTAGGGTATTTATGGGAAATTAGGGGATAATTGGTGGTAATTAGGGGTAATTAAGGGTACTTCGTGGTAATTAGGGGTAATTAGGGGTAATTGGGTCAATTAGGGTTTAATTAAGGATCAATTGTGGGTGATCAATGGTTAACTAGGGGTACTCAGGGGTACATGATGGTTAATTAGTGATAATTTAGTGGTAGTTAGGGTAAATTAAGGGTTATTTAAGGGTCCATTTAGAGTAATTAAGTGGAATTTGGGGTGATTAGAGGTTAAATCAAGGTAAATTAGGGTAATCGAGGGTTATTTAGGGGTTACTTCTTTGGTAATTTGAGGAATGTATGGGTAATTATGGGTTAATTGGTTGTAATTAGGGGTAATTAATGGTACTTTGTGGTAATTAGGGTTAAGTATGTTAATTAGGTGTTAATTAAGGGTCAGTTAGGGGTGATCAATGATTAATTAGGGCTAATATTGCTAATTATGGGAACTTGAGGGTAAATAGTGGTTAATTGGTGTTAATTTAATGGTAATTAGGGGGTAATTAGGGATGCTTCATCATAATTAGGGTTAATTATGTTGGTGTAACATGTTGTTCCTTCTTGGTCTAGTGTACTAACTATTGTTTCCTTTAGTTGATTTCGACACTTTCTTGTAGTTGCAAGAGTTAGGATTTACTTAGTTGTTTGATTTTCCTTTCTTTTAGGAAATATTTGCGGCATGCCATTGCATGACCCTCTTTCCTAAATCTTGACTCCAATAGGCTATTGTATTTGTAGTGCTTTTCCCTTCATTCTTGAGTTTAAGCATTGCATACCTTACACTGATCTATGTCTTTGATCTCTATTTCTTCTCCATTAGATTCTACATCTTGGGTGGCTCAGTAGATGAATTATACATGGTATTAGAGCTTAAAATTCTCTAAGGAGAGGTTTGCATTTATGAGAAAATTGTATTCAGCGAGGGGAGGGGGGTCATTGCACTTGTCTCAACTAGTGCATATTGCGTGGATGTCATAAAATATTTCGCTTCCTTAGATGAAGCAAATCCTTCATCGTATTGGAATCTTTCCTACTCAATAAGACTAACCATGTTCTAGAACTATGTTTGCAACATATAGTGGTACTGAAAGTGCTCTTCATGAGACAACTACAAAACGATCTATTCTGGTTGCACGTATTGTTTTGATTTTCCTCCATGATTTGTGGAAATTTCAATGTGTTAAAAGTGCTACTTGAAATAAGCAGTTATTGTAGGCATAATTTGCAACATATTTAGAAGTGCTAAGGATGCCCCTTAATTACCAAAGCATATCCCGAAGTATGCTAAAAATCACTGCTCTAGAAACATTTCAAAAATGGTTATGTAGCTAGTGCTATGAATCCATCTAACTACTAGGGATCACCTATAACAAATTCCGATTAGATTTGCAATGCACTCACCCTATAGAAAATTAGATGATAAAAGAAAATTAATATAATAAAAGGAGGTGATCAATCCTAATCTAGAAGATCAAAAATATCTTTGTGCTTTGACTAGTGTGAAGAAAAAAATGAACATTGCTAAAATCATAAGAGACTCTCACAAGCTCCATAGTGAAACAATGAGTCACACAATTCTTAAAATGTCGTGGGTTGAAAGAATTTTTCATCTTTGTGACACTAAGAAGGATGAAGATGAAAAATACTTTCTCTTAGAATGAATGTCCTTCATACACCCACATTAAATCTCAATTTCAAAATATTTGTTGCAATATCAACCTTCCTAACCTTTCAACTCATCAAAACTATGGTGATTTCAGAACACTTCTTTCATGTCGACCTTCCTAACATTTTAATTCATCAAAACTATGGTGATTTTAGAACACTTTTTTAAAGTTTTTCGAACACACAAATACAATTCTAGAGCAAACCAAGTAATTCCTTACCTTTCTTAAGATTTTCTCAGTGAATATTGATACAAATCTTTAAATTAATAGAAATCATTGTATCAATCACTTATTAGATTTTAAGTCTTATTTCAATTAATTCACAATTCTAAAAATATACATAAACCAATTATTATTGAATTTAAAAAATGATTTGATAATTAAATTTTATAGAATAAATATCCAAAGTGCATATTATTAAATCAACTATAATTATTGAATCAAAATTACTTAATCATTTGGTAATAAGTTGTTTTGTAATTTTTAATTTAATTTTCAAATGGAGATCATGAAATTATGACTATTCATTATAAATTATTCTTGTAAATCAATTTTGAAATTTATAATCAAAATATTTGAGTTAGTCATAATGTTGTGGAATTTTATGGATAAAAACTGTGTATAAAATTTCTAAACACTCAAGGTTTTGAGTGGACACTCCACCCATCATCATGGACATAAGAAGCTTATATGGTGAAAAAGAGTTTTGAGGATTGTATTTATAAAATGAGAATGGTGAGTGACCGTTGAAGAAAATAGAGAGGGAAATTAATGTAAGGACATAACTGTGGAGAGAAAATATTAAAAAAATAATAAAAGTAATGGGTGAAATTACTCGAAAAAAGGGGCCGAGAATAAGAGTGGAAAACGGGGAGGATTCTTTGATTAGGTGAGAAAATTAATCTAAATAATAAGGGGTAAACATGAATGAAATTAAAATGAATTAAATTAAAATGGATTTCACACTTTGTGTTCTTATTTTGAGTCCAGGCTTGGTGTTGTTTAATTTGATGAAGTGTTGGATTGTTGACCAAAATGTCCATCGCATAATTCTTCGTCCACGCCCTTCCAACTTTTTGATAGGACCATTCTGCTGAAAGACTAACTGAACTCAATAGGTTCGGTGCGTTGAATTTGAGGATTCAAACTCATGACATAAACATCAAACTGATGTTGAATTTGAGATCAATTTCATATTTTCTTTCACACTTGCATTCTTCTTTTGAGTCCAGGCTTGGTGTTGTTTAATTCAATGAAGTGTTGGATTCTTGATCAAAATATCCATCGCATAATTCTTTCGTCCACACCCTTTCAACATTTTGATAGTACCATTATGTTGGAAGACTAACTGAACTAAACATGTTTGATGCGTTGAATATGAGTATTCAAACTGGTCACGACAGAAACATCAAAATTGCATTGAATTTGAGGATTAAAAGAGGCCATGACAAAAACATCAAACTGGGAGGAAATTCGGAGAGGTGGAGAAACCACTCTTGCAATACCATTCTTTCAGAATAAGAGCCAACAATATAAAATGGGGTGGGTTAACTCAGGAGCAATATTCCCTCTCAAGTTACCTTTTGCTGCAGGTCCTCCTACAACTCACTTTTAAATTTTCGTCCAATCCAGAACTCTGATTGATTTTCTGAACATCTGGATTGGTTTAAAATGGGACAAAACCCTTGAGGTAAGAGTCTGAAATGCATAGAACATTGATCCATACAAAACTCGGACTACCCCTGAAAATTTGGCTGGATTCAGACCCATCTTTTTGCCTGAAAAGCCGAACTCGAGAGGGAAGATCGTTCCCGAGTTAGCTTACTCCCAATTCAAATGCCAACCAAGTTACGGTGGGAAAGGGGAGGTGAACTAAAAGAGTATTCTAGAAGAAAAAGGGGCAATAAGTTAAAATAATCTTCTCGAAGGAACCAACTTACTTTATTGAATCTTATATAAGGGACCAACTCACTTCCTTATGAGGTAGGCTACTTTGTCATCGTCGGATTTAGTCTTCAATTTCTGTGGGTCTCTTACTGGCACATGGACCTTTCTTGAATCTGTTAAATCTTATAAAAATTCACATCATACCAACCAACGAAAATCTATTCCCATATTTGTAATCCGAAAGCCCCTGAGTGTTCCTTAACATCATAGATTACTTCACAAAATATTCAATGCAATCCAAAACATTTTCCATCTCTATATATATATGTTGGCTTACACCAAACATTTTCATTCTCAGTCGTTCCTGCAGATATTCAGTCGCATAAGTGTAGTAGCTACTAACACCTCTATGAGTCCCGACTTCAAATGCTCCCGCCATCCCAATACCTCCCTTTAAGAGACTTCACACTTTCACTAGCATGCCCTCAGTTTGATTCTCCTACAAAATCTCAACATGACTAAACCACCGCAACTGCCTCTCTAGGTTACCCAACCAGTTCAAGGCACTTTCCCTCAACTGAAAGATCGTTATTTTCTCCTTTGATGTGGAAGCATAGTCTCTTAAGGTGAAGCATCATGTCATTCCTTCCAACCAGGCCTCCGCACGTTCACTTGCACAACCCCCGACAAACTCTAGGAGTTTCATCTCCTGTAGTTCTCTGGTGATGTCCCTGGGTGGAGGCCCTCCCTTTGAGTCCCTCAACACTTCAGGGTTACCCACTCTAGATGGTGGGGGTTCCACTTTGACATCTGTTGACTGACGCCCCTTTAAAGTCTAATTAATATCCTCCAAAGAGCACAAAATGAGAGCTAATTCATGCAATGGTGGTGGCAGCACCGACGTTGGCGGTCCTTACGGCGATGCTCGTCGGCCTTGATTTCCCCGATTCCTAACCATATGGAATAATTGAATATCAACATGCTCTCCAGATCCCTCCTTTCATTTCTCAAACTGCCCTATCCCCCATTAATTCATCAACCATCTTATCCCTCCCATTAATTACTTCAACTACCAATTTTAATAATATTATAATAAAGTCTCCATAAAGTTATTTTAATAATTAATTAAATTAATATTTATCATTCATGGTAATTACATAGTCAATTAGGGTTGTTACATCTAATAGTCAAATGGTAATGTGCAAAATGCACAGGTTCATGATTCATCATGAACAAAAGGTTTGTTGTTGTAGCATGTTGATTTAGCAAGAAGGTTGAGGTGAACATAACCAAGGATGCTCAAGGGAAGGAGCAGGAAGATCCCAACAGGGAATAAATTTCATAAGCAAAGAAGGAGAAAAGGGGGAATACTTTTTTCACCCCAAAAACTCTGAATTGTTTAACAGAGTTGTAATCCTTAGAAGAGTAGTTGTGGAAACAAGTACAACTGAAAAAGGGGAAATAAATAGATAAGCAAGTTTGAATGAATAGGCTGGGTTAAGCCATGATAAGTAAGGGCAGTGAGGCCTTAGAAAAATATAACTCAATTGGATTGAAATTCCAAGGCTGTGTAGAAGGAGTTGAAGAGATTGAGAGATTGATTTACTAATGCAGGTAAGTGTTTTGGCATAAGGATGCTAATGGTTGCATTATTAAAGAATACAATTGAAATTGGGTTGTGATTGCACTAGCTTACACATTAAGGAGTAATGTGGTAGAGTGCATAGAGATATGTTGGGGAATATCTGAAAATGTTTTATTAATTTAAATGCTATGATACATGCATTTTTGTTTCATGATGACTAATATATGTGTGTGTGTGTGTGTGTGTGTGTGTGTGTGTCATGTATAAGAAATGATTGGAGTTATTGGGAAAGGGCAACTGCCAATGGTAGATAACCTATGATAAAGGATAAATGCAAGAAGCTTGTTGTTGAAAGATTGTTGAAATGACTTTGGGAGCCCCATGGAGCACTACTAATGAGGTAAAAATAAGAAAAAAGGGTGCTAGCATCAAGAACATGTATACAAATATTCATGCCCATGTGGCATAAGGTATGGAGGGATTTGGTAAGAATCTCCTCTGAAGTATTTTAATTCTTACTGACATGTGAATAATTTTGAGTGGCTATTATATGCCATTGGTACCCAAGTAGGGTAAGATTCAGGAAAGAAGAATCTGAATAATAGAGAGAGGGAGCCTATGTTAGTCCAAGATGAGTTATAATCCTTGCAAGAAAATGCATGAGGAAGGAGTACCATGGGTACAATGACCAATATAGGGAGATTAGGAATAAAGGTGCTCATAGTTAGCACATTGCATGGACTGAGTTGAGGAAATGCATGTTTGCATAAGAGGGAAGACAATGGATTTCCCATTAAAGAAGGAGGACCTTCCAATACTCCACTTGAATTATGTATTTGTTAAAGAAAATAAAATTTGGGTGGCCATGAGTGTTAGCACCCTGGTTACTAATGAAGGAAGAATGCTTGGGTGCATTCAAGAGCAACTTTTAGTCTCATATGTGTTGATTTGGGATCATGATCAACCTGTATCAGGAAGCACAATCCTGTTGTAATAATGAACGAGAATGAATAATCCATATGGTAAAGAGGTTGGTTAAGCTCCAACACGCAATTGAAAAGTGTTTGTCATAAAGTGTGGCAAGCTTGAAATCAATGCAAGGGTGCATTGGGTATGAATGTGATCATGAATATTGGCACATTAATTAAAGTCATTTGATATTTGAATTGTATTTGAAAAATTAGTATGTTGAAGGGATGCATACATAAATAATAATATTTTCTTTTTCTTTGTACCCTTGAATGGATGAAAATGACTTGGACTGTTAGTATGCATAGTTTTGAAAATATATTGTGCATGAAAACTAACAATTTGTTTGGCTGAGGAATGTTGAAATTGCAGGAAGAAAAGGGTCTTGGATATGGTAGTGTTGTAAGCCCATAAGGAAGACCAATTGTCTATTGAGCTAAAATTCTATGGGAAGGAAAGTCCCATACTTGTGAATCTAGTTCTTGTGCAGAACAGATATGAAAATAAATGTGGAATTTGGAAATATGTAGGTAATAGATTTGCAAGAAAAATTTGAATTTGAAATTGATGACAATTTCTCATAATTTATGTATTCTTGTGATACAGGTGAGATGAAAAAGATTTGTCTAGGGAGGACATGTGAAGACTGTCAAGATGGAAATCATGAAAAAGGATACATTTGAGACATGAGAACCCTATGGTAAGTCATGCTCTCCCTAGAAGATGTTGTGTTGTGGCAACACAAGCCAGAGGGACACCTTGACAAAGAAAGTTTGAGGGACGCCTTGACTGTAAGGCTCAATGAAGTCTTTAGAAATCTTCCTGTGCGAGAAATCCTTGGCAAGGCAAGAAATCGCCCGAGGGACTATCTAGCATAGAAGGGGATGCCTGAGCATGGGCCTGGAGGGTAAGTGACCGCAAGGAAGAGGAGACTTTGATCATTCTTATACACTATTGATTGGGATCATGCACACAATGGGCACATCCAAGAAAAACAACGAGCCAAGATAACAAAACAGCCATGTGGATGTGAATCCACGAACTGCACAGATAAGTATTGTGCTAGATTTTTGAATTTTTTTCCTCTTGAATTTTGCACAACAATAAAATGTTTCCTCATGAAATTGTGATTACAATGCTTGTTGTCTAATATTATTGAAGGCAGGTGATGAAGGCCAAGAGTTTGGAAAGGACCTGACCAAGAAACATAATCAAGATTTCTGAAACAACTAAATGACAAAGACATAACAAGTGTTATTGAGAAAGAACATCGAGGACAATGTTCCTTTTAAGGGAGAGGGGATTGTAACACCCATGTTTCCCCCAACTTGTAATTAATCATTAATTATGACCACCATGATATGGCATGGGAACAATGTAAATGTATTATTGTGTATATTTCCAACGACTGATTGTGGGGATGAAGCCTTGAAGTACTATCCATGATATCACTAGAGGAAAAGAGTGGGGAAATTGTGGAGAGAGTTCATTATGTCAAAATGACCCAAATTTCTCCTTGCTAAAATAATAAGCCTCGTCCTAATCCCAAGGAGAAATCAGTTAATAAGAAAAGGATTGGTGGTTGAACCATCAACCACCCCAATGAATGGAAGCATGGAGGGTCTGGCCGGGGAGACAGAAAACTGTCAGCCCGAAGTACCACAGAGGGCAGTTTTTCTTGCAAGCCCAGCCTGACCCGAGTTTCCTTCTGACAGAAGGAATGGGACAGGTCCATAACCTTCCCGAGGAGGAGAAATGCGTGAAAGAATACACGTGAAGGTAGACAAGAAAGAGACACACCGAGGGAAATGCGCGACCAGGATATGCAGAAGAGAAGAGGAAGAGCGCATGAGGCTCTCCAACTAAGAAGAAGAATTGGAAGCTTGATAAGTTGTTTTGGTTACTGTATAGAACAAGAAAACAGATCTCTGATAATTTTCAGAAGACATGACCTGAGAAGAAGATATCGAGCTTGATGTTGAGGGAGCATCTGATAAACCTCACAGAGGATGTGACAAAGAGAGAGAATCCCTTAAGAATTGCAATAGGTTGTGACAGAGAGAGAGAGTCTCTGAGAAACTGCAAAAGTTCCCTAGTAATATCATGGCTTGGCACGAGGGTGGTCAGAGTGCTAAAAATGAATTCCTATGAGCCTATGGTTGGGTGGAAAGGCGAACACCCACATTCAATTGGTCGGCTATCAACTATAATATATAAGTATTCCATAGACTCTGTCAACTTGAATTTAAATGTATGATTTGAATGCCTATGATTTACACTTTATGTTTTATGATTATTTATAGAAATGCTTATGGTTATTTTGTGAACCCATGTTTTTGAATGGTTCCTGGTTATCTCTGCGTAGTCGTAGAAGGAATAATAGACATGGGTATTCAAATGAAATTAGGAAAGAGTTCATGGTCCCTGCACAGGTCAAATAATACCTTTGCATGTCTTAGAACTTAAGTCTGTGAATGGAAGACGCATCCTTCAAACCAATCGACCAAGAGACCACAAACTCATGCCCATGGCCTTAACCAATTCTTGGATAAGAATTGTGAGTGTAGCCTCTGGAATGTGATTAATTCCCATATGACCAAGACCCTGGAACCCTTTTCTAAGTCCGAGAGGAGCTAATATCTTATTGGCTTCAGGGCCCTGGGAGTTCGGAACTTCGAGATGTTATAACTTCATAACCGCCAAAACTCCTGAATGTCAAAGTCACGAAGTGACGCCGACCGTAGATTTAAGGACACCTGGGAACTATCCCAACCATTGGATCTACGTCGTAGTCATCCCAACATTGATCGCTTCAAGAGAGAAAAGGCGTCATAACACCAAAACCTATGAATGTTGAGTTGCGAAGTATTATGGACCGTCAATATTCGGATCCTTTGGGATCCCTCTCAGCCGTCTACTCATGGGGATGTGCGTATCACGTCGGGAGCACATGGGGGTCCACATGTCAAGTGATGTTTATGCCATGTGTGGTGGATTTGTGGTAGAGCAAAGAGATGTCGATGACCTGAGGCATGTGCCACGTATCTTGCCAATGAGTTTTGGGTTGATAGGTGTCCCTCTAGGAGTAGCCTAATACCGATACCAAGGGACCCCTAAGCTAGATTTGCGAGCCGTTTATCTAGGGACTCCATGGAGAACCCCTCCCAACCGTCCAATCCACCAGTGGAAGGATTTGCGTGTAGCACTTCGGCGAAATCATACTCTGGGAGAAAAGGAGTATTGAGTGGGTAGAACTCCCAAACGCTGAAGTCACTAATTGACGAGAGTCGTCGATCCAATGATCATTTAGGATCCCCTCTGACCATTAGATCTAGACCATAGTCAACTCGGTGTTGACCACTTCAGGAGTAAGGAGGAAGACACACCACAGATTCCCCGAATGCAAAAGTTACGAAGTAATGGAGGTCGTTGATCCAGGGGTTACGTGGACACACCTTGACCAAGAGATCGAAGTTCCTGGAAGGCTATCAGTATGGAGTGATGTGACATAGTGAAGTCATCTAGGGTAACGTGGATCCACGACTGACATGCCACGTGTCACCTAGAATCGTATGTCTCGTAGTGTCACACACCCACCACGACAACCTAGATTTTTCATCTTTTTCTTCGAGGGACATAATCCCCGAATTTCTATGGGGCCTAGCGCAAACCATCCCTTCCCTTATCCTCCTCCAAGCGACTACAACCTAGCCTTAGCACAAGTTCCTTTCGCAACTTGTGATTTGGAGAGTCAAGGCTCTCGACTCCTCTTTCACCGATCGTCGATACCCGAGATACGATACGGATATGGCTCCCGCCTCACTAGCGCCTGCCACATATAATCGTAGGCTAGGCTAAACACTAGCACTACTCGCATCTCACGACCTTGCGAGTTGGAGTGTTGAGCTCTCGTGCTCCTCCTTTGCAAATCCTCGATACTCGATAGGTCAACGTTACGTGGACTCTGCCAAAGCGACGCATACACCCCACTTGTCTCCTTCGTTGTACTCTACTTACAAGGTGTGTCGTTGTCGCCCGTCGCATGAGACCTCGGTGTCTCGTGACCTTAGCAGTCAAGGTTCAACTGATTCATCCCTCGAAACCCCGAGCCACGATAAGTCAACAATGGGTTGACTCTTTCCCAGGTGACATGTGTCCACCACCTGTCACCTTCTCCCACCTTTCTCTCGGCACTAGTTGTTACGCCACCTATCAACCACGCGGTCCCCACCTAATGGATGTGCCACTTGTTCGCACGAGCCCTCGATGCTCAGCACTTTGCGACTTCTGCAGTGAAAAATAGATTCTTTCCGACCTTTGAACCTCGATACGCGATACCACGCGGAGGTTCCGATCCAACAGTTCTTCCGTGGCTTGGATCCAATGACCACGATCACGTCGTGATTTCGCGAATCGTGAGTTTGTGCAGTCCTACCCTTGACCACTCCAAGTCATGAGTCAACGAAATGCTACCCGACTGCCACGCATCCTGTGCCGATGGACGGTTCCGAATACTTCGGGACTTTCAGGACGTTGTCGAGTCCACTCTCCTGCCTATGCAAAGGTTAAGATCGACGGTTAAGAGAGCTCCGACAAACCCTTGGATCTACGATCTTAGATCCCATCGCTACTTACGAAGGCTAAAAGGGTCGAGGTGTTAACACCTTCACTCCTCCTCTAGATCCATTGGTCTTGACAAATCTGGGGTATTTCTAAAAGGATTCCAATAGTTCGTCTACCAAACGATGGGGTATTCTCTTTCGATAATTGGACTTGCTATCCTTTCTGAGCTTGAATCACAAAATTCAACCTCTCGGAGCTTCAAACTCCCATGACTCTGAGACCTTAGAGAGCTACTCTTCTTACATAAGGTTTCCAGACCCGAATCGCGTGAACCTTCAGACAGTTCTTGGGCAATTGTCCCTGATCTTAGTCGAGTCTCTGGGTAAAGGTTCGGTATGGTTCCAAGGTTTATGGGGTAATTCCCGAGGAAGAGTACTCTTGAGGAGCCTTCCTAGAATATTACGAGAATCAAGCAAACAAGACAATTCTTGGTGGAGCGAATTCATGCCCTAGACTTAATCATTTGTATAGAAACCAACTATGGCATGTAAGTATACACATGCATCCATTATTTCCAGTCTAAAACACCAGGAAATCATTCCACACAGAAATCATTATGGGCATATAAACATGAGCATGTATTCATGATATTCAATTCAAAATACAAGGCATAAAACACTTATTAGATCCACCAGGCGTGATGCAACTGCTGAGAGGGATGTTTGTTTCCACCCAACCGTAGGTTCAGTGACTCCAAACGGATTTACCACTAGACGCCCCCGAGCTAGACCACGATTCTTTGAGATTCAGTCTCCTACTTTCAGCTCAACGGAAGTCAAGGACGAAGGTTAATCTCCTTCTCCTGATACAAAAAAATAATCCAGGATGAAGGTTACTCTCCTTCTCCTATGTTCATAACTCCATGTGTTTCCAGAGTTTCTCTCGTTCTCTTTCGCGATCCCTGTCACGCGCGCTCTCTCTCTACCCTTTACCACACTTCCTCTCTTGCCTTTCCTTTGCAAGATTGCACGTGGCATGAATTTCCCCGTCCGTGGTCAGGTCTAAGAGATTTTACGGATGGGTTGTTCACCCCCATCCCCTCATTAACTCTTGAGGAGCCTCCCCACCTACCAATCTGACAGGAAATCCATTCCAAGGTCAAAGAGTTGCTTTGGTCTTTGAGCAAGTAAAAACCAGTACGGTACTGGCTCAGTGGAAGTTGACGCAACCATTCCAGGTCCCTTCCACCACCTCTCATTAGCCATCGTGGTCTCTTTTAGCACATCCCCCTCCCAGCAGTCAAGCAACACATATTCATAACATAATTTATATTCATCGACCTTTTATGCAAAGGTCTGTCAAATCAAACATTCACATCTTTGAGTTTGCCATAGTTCTTGGCCAATATAGTTATTTTTACAAACTGGGGGAAACAGGGTGTTACAATTCCCTCCCCCTTAAAGGAACA
>JZKD02S0244004.1:0-21217 GCA_000966675.3 Picea glauca | reverse complement strand
AAGTTTGGAAAAATTTTCTTCTGTAAGAGACTTTGTGAAAATGTCTGCAACTTGATCTTCTGTAGGGAAAAAGAGCACTTCAATAAATTTATCATGAATTAGCTTTCTGATGAAGAGTGGAAATCAAATATAACATTGACGATCCCTTCGAATTATAATGTTAGCAACCATTGCCGTTATAGACCGCCTCTATCAGATAACATTATAGCCTATCCTTCTGACTTTGACTCATACAATAATCTTTATACATGTCTCTTTGTAACAAAAAGTTCCATAGCATTATACTGATGCTAATACAAAACCATGAGACAAACTCTGTCTAACTTTAGATAAACAAAAAATAAAACACGAACAAAAATCCATGCATCAAAAAAGTTGTAAGTGTATCAAATTTGTAAGAGTATGGTCCTTAGTTTCATGAACAAGTAAACAACCTTCCTCCAAAATGAGTGCTTCCTTTGATAATTGGCCATCTTTGTTGTTGAATTCTTGGTAGACATGAGCAAATGACACCTCTTCAAAAATTAAAATCTTTTCCACAATCCTATCCAAAATAGGCCCCAACTCCAAGTTAGAAATGTTACTTTTACCATTTGTCTAGTCCATCAAAAGTTTAGAGTCAGCAAAGCCCTGTAGCCTCTTAACCTCACTGCCCACTGCAACTTTAAGTAGGATCTAGAGGGCATATAGGTCTGCTCTATTGTTGGTACCCAAATCCACCCCATACTTTAGTAAAAAATAATTTGCATTATCTAGATAAAGAATGGGCCCAAACTCCACAAGTTCTCAAAGTACCCTAGCATGCGCCATCAAAAAATCCCCAAGGTTTAGTGTGATCTATAATCAGTTCTTGAAATCTTATTGGAACAATATTCTTTGGTTGCTTCCTTCCTTCCCCATAAGAGACTCTAATGTGATGTTCAAGTCTTCCTAACCGTGCCTCCTTATCTTCAAAAATCAACTTGTTTATGGTTAACCATATGCCCCATAACACATACCCATGTAGTGCTCTATGTGAGGAAACATGTTTATCAATCATCTAGAATTCCATACATTCCAACAGATTTAATTTATCCCAATGAATATGTAATTTGAAACTATTGGAAATTTCCATCCATGTAGCTTTGGTGAATTGACGGTGTTATTGCATGGATTGTAGTTTGGACAAAGCCCAACCCTAACCACAAGGGTGTGAAAACTATGAGAGTATTTACCCACTGTCACCTTAGATAAACACTCCCCACACATTAGTGATGATGAAATCACCGCAAGGGGGGAATCCTGGGTGACCCTAGGGGGATTGAGACAGAAAGTGATATGATATGAAAGGTGCCCCTATAGGTCAAGGTCAAATATGGAAAGGAGGCTCAAGGAAGAGTCTCGTGAGAATGTAATTGGTTTCCAAATGTAAAGTACATGCAAAACAATGTTAGCCCTTCCCAAAAAAAAACAATATATAGCAAATGAACCACCCATATTTAATAAAAGAACCACTCAAACATGTGCATCAAATCCCCCCTTTTCAAAATAAACAAATGCTCAAAGACCTTATACAACTTGCCAAATTTAAGTATGGGAGGGNCTTAGTAAATGGTAGACACTTTAACAGATCGGATGGTAATGGTAAATAAAGAAAGGAAGGCATGTGAGTATCTAGTTTGTCAACTCACACACATATTTCTTATTTCAAAATATTATTATGAAACAAGAACATGTACTTGAAAACAATCTTAATTATGAAAAAAAACGATAAAATTTTCACTATGTCACCCACAATCAAGAAATTATATGCATTGCAACATAATAAATCTATTCAAGTAAGAAAAGAAACAGATAAAGATATGAAAGAAGATTTGACCATCAACATGCCTTTGTCATTTAATACCAATATGAAATATAGTCTTGTCTTATAGTGGAGTTTTTTACAAAAAAAAATGTTCTTGAATGCCCAACTAATCGTCCCCCATACAATCTTTCCATTGTCTTTTTAAAGCACACATATTACTCCTGTAGATCCTATTTTTTAGTTTACAGTTTTACAATAGGATCATGTCAATGACTATTTCCCAGGAGAATAAAGCTCATATGAGCACTTCTAATGCCTATATTGTAGTAGACTCAACAACCAATCCAAATATAGATTAGGAAACAATTTAATAAAACTGACAAATCCCACAAAAAGAGGCATAACATCTTGATTCATCTGAGATACCAAAAATTCCATTTGAACCAAGCACTAAGAACCAAACTGCTCATCTTTACTTTATGAGTAATAACGTTGAACAATCAAAACTGAGATAGAATCTCCTTGAATTGTCATGGTATGATGACTGCAGAAGCCCTGGTGTCTCTCTGTTTGAGCTTAGTTGCTAGCACAACATTATGCCAATATAATATTATATTGGATTCTCTTACCTCTTTTAGCAATGCCTTCTGCTCTTTCCTCTTCCTTTTGAAATCTTGTATCTTTTCTCGTTGTTTAACATTCCATTGCTCAACAAAAGATTTTTCTTTCTTCAATTTCTTAATCATACTCTGTAGCTCCTTTACTCTGTCTTCTTCTTTCATTGCTTTCACCTTGAATTATGGAAATTCTTTTACTGGGGTAGGTAAGTTCAGATCTATAGAAGCTTGGGGTTTTCTTAGTTTAATTACATATTTCGAAGATAACCCAGAACTAAGGTCCTCTTCTTCAGTGCTGTCAGAGTCTCTGATTTCTGGAAGATCTTGCAGCTGGTCTAGTTTTGGAAAGAAATCATTTCTCTCATCATTAACTGCATTTGTGCCTTTAAATGTAGATTTAGATACTAAAGCTGACTTTGTAGTTTCCTTGGGCATAGGTCTTCTGGAGTACTGTGCAATCTGCTTTCCCTTTTCTCGTTTATTCTTCTGTTACTCAGATTCCTTCTCTATCATGTGTAAAGAAAATGCCAATACCTGTTTTTTGATCTCCATCTTAGAATCCTCTGAATTGTCTTCTATGATTATGAGGTTCTCCTTCTTGATGGAAGGATGAAACATGGATTTTGAATTTAGTCTGAATTTATTGGCAACTCTGGTAGAATTTCTTCTAGGAAATTTAGGTGCAGGTGTTTTCTTCTTACTCTATTTTTTACCTTTTGCAGTCTTTTTGCCTGTAGGTTGTTGCTTCTATTTAGCTGGACTTTGCACTGGACTTGTGATGTAATCTTCATGTTCATCAAATTCCCTTTTTATATCTGGATCAAAATGGATGTCATCTTCTTCGTCCATTTTAAGCTTCTTACCTCGACTGGTAGTGCCTTTCTCATTAATTTTACCCATAGGAAAATCACCAATAGCTTGTTGGGTTTGTAATTTTCTCTTGCCAGCATGAGTTACCCTGGTTGTAGGGGAATTTTCTTTCATCAAAACCTCAGTGGCTTGAGAATTCTGTTTCTCTTTTACATGTTTCTTCTCCTTGACAGTTTTAGACTTAGTTCATGTAGATTAGGTTTTAATGATTGGATTAACCAATCCCAAGACCTCTGAACTTCATTTAAGGAAAAAACTACCAACGTTCTGATCAACCCTTGATGAAAATGACTATTTTTTGCTGTTGCAGGGTGTGACTGAATCCTCTTAGACATCTTGGATAAAATTTTTAATAAGAAATAAGGTAGGTTAAGAGGGTAATCACCATTTACATGGATTAACAATCTAATGTGATAGAGATGGACCAAAGAAAATCTGCCTTCACATGTAATGTACTTGTGGATAATCAACAAAGCATTGTGCCATTCTTTCCTCACCCAACTGTGTGGGATACCCTGGCTCCAATTGAGGTTTTTCTTTTATGGAATTAAAAACTAATTTACAAACTCCATGACTACATTTTCTTTCTTCCACCATCTTTCCCCATATACTGGCAACCTGCAAGATTTAGCTATGGAATGCTCTATCACATGCATCATAATTTTACCAACTACAGAGTCGAAACCATCGAAGTTTTGTGCAAATGTCATAGAGATATTTCGTCATGACCCTGGAACGTTGAGAAGAAGTCGAACCAACCAACATCCTTGAACTTCTGGGCCATCTGAGGAAATGCTTCGAGCAATTCTGTTCCTTCAGGCTCCAATCTGGTTATCTCACCACTCTTTTTAGGCGCCATAACACTAATACAATCCTGCTGACAATTCTGAGAAGATCGAGGGTTTGATTTCAAACTTTTGAGGGTTGTTGAAAACTAAGAGTTATCTCTTTACCTGCAAAGCATGCGTAGAATAATAGACATACTTAAATAGGCAGATAATGATTTTATTCATATGGAATGATAATCGGGCGTGTTGATTTGATGTCGAGGTGGAAAGTACAACTCAATCCTCCGAATTTAGTTGTCATCATAAGAATAACAATCCTGAAATAGATCATATAGAGATGTGAAAATCCTCTAATAATGATTTTGAACGTTAGAACACGTTCTAGGTAGGGTGGTGCATGCATAACAATGATTACTCCCGACGCTACAAGAATAAGACTATTCTTGCAGTGCCCTTTCCACTTTGACAAAATTTGAAAATTCAAATGAGGAAAAGACAAGTGATGTGATATAAAGCTTTCATATCATATCCTAATCTTCAAAAACTTCAAAATCATTAAAAAAATGCATAAAAAATATTTAAAATAAGCTTTCAAGCTAAGAAGGGAAAAACAAAGTTTAATAAAAAATCATGGAAAATGGGTAGGACAGGGACTAAGGACACCTAATCAGTCAAACAAGGTTAAGGACTAACAATAGTTATGCAACAAACCATGTACGCGTAATTATTTATTGATGGTGTATGGAATTTGACTAAGGAAATCCTTAAACCATTTTTCATATTCTCGTACTAACTCATTTGACATTTGTTTGATTTCTTTTAATTTTTGTGCTTCCAAGTACTTACTGTCTTGCATTTTGAAAAACAACAAGAAATTACTATGAATTTCTGCTTTGGTTATTTTTTGGTGGTTAGTGAAATTCATAAAGTAGGTGAGGGATCTTTTTCTTAGTGTCCTGGAAAATTGCGCCATTTGTTTTGTCTCATCTATTACGCCCATTGTGTCCTAGAATTGTTCACAGATGAATTGATGTCTTCTTGGACCTTCATGTCCTTCATAGAGAGGAAGGTGACAGTGTGCCATTTTTATGGTTGTCAAGGGTTTCAATTGCAAATGCAGAGGTGTTGATGGTCTTAGTCGATTCAACTTTTTGACACGGTTTTTCGACTCACCGTTGTTATTCTCTTTGACTGATGTCTCTTCAACTTCTTGTCTGACTGCTTCTGTCTAGAAGGCTTGGTATTTATATTCTACAAAAATATTTTTCTCTGGTCGCATCTCTTCCTTGCAACCCTTAGTCAATAGCATTTGATATTCAATGATAAATTCAATGGGGTGATGGTGGTGGTGCTTTCGTGAGATCTTGAATTAGAATAATTCATTGTCACTCTCTCTAGGTATGACGTTTATCCAATTTCCTTCTCTCCACGGTAGTTGGATCCATAATCTATCAATGAATCTTTCTTGTTCATATAGTCGACTCCACTTCGAATTAAGACTAGGTTATACATCCAAATGACTTTAGGGTATTTCTTTAATACTCATAATTAATTGATCTAGTTATGGCATTCTAAATATCATTGGACCTAACTTGTTGACTTCCATACTTTCAATGTTCTTTGACAATGACAGGGCTACAAAGCTTGTCTCCACCAACCATTGATCTTTGTCCAACTTAGGAACCGTTGGGGGTGCTTCCACTTTCACATATTGCCAATCATCATTTGACTTGGATAAGGTTAGCACTCTAGCCACTGATAATTCCTGAGAACCTCCTTTTATGGTTCGATGAGGGTTTGCGGTGTCACATATTTCAAAATTTGTTTTTCTGTCTTTTGTCCCATTCATTTTTCTGAAGATTGACCGTGGGTTTATAGTGTTGCATTCTTCTTGTAGTTTTTTTCTTCATTAATTCCTCCAATGTATATTCTTTGTGTCTTCTAGTCAATGCTTTCTTCCTCCCTTTGTTTGGCATGCTTGTAGTATCTTCTAATTAACTTTTCCAATGCAATTTGACTAGGGTTTTACTTGAGGGATCTCATGAGAAGCTAATCCCCCATCGCTGACCCTGAATTTACTCTTGGTCGATGATGGAAATCCTTCTAGTCATCTTCATTTTCTCATAAAATACTCCCATGCTTATTGCTTCTTTTTCCAATCAAAGTTTATTGGTGTTATTAGAGGAGGTTGTGGTTCAACAATATGATCGATGAAAAATATGCAATAATGTTGGAACCATAAAGATGAAAATATCATTCAAGTTGTCATAAAATATTCTCTTTGCGTTGTTCAAGGATGTGCATTATTCAATTGTGTAACATCCCCATTTTCAAACCCCAAACTAGAAATTTATATCATAAATGTAATGTATGGCCGAGGGCCAAGCAATGTAATATATAAATAATGTAAATTGAATATAATAAATAAAATGTATCTCCATCTGCAGATGGACACAAAGATATTTGAGGGTTGAATTTCCACAAGAGAGGGAAGGGGTCCAAGGGGGATAGTTACCCATGTCTATTAAACCCAAACCTTTTTCTTTCTAAACTATCCTTTCCATGAACCTTCCATTATTTGTTGAGTGTTCTAGTGCCTAATCATGGAATTCATGTACGAGGGTGGGTGTGAGAAGTCATATCCCATAGTTATTGAGAGCACGGGGATTGAGTACAACAATCTTGGAGAAGAGTGTAAGTCAAGCAAGTAAGAGAAAGAGGAAATTCACATGGGTAGAAGAGCAGAATTAGACATTCACATTTTTGCATGCAGAGAACTTTTGACATGGATATTTTTGGATAGCAAGAGAGCTATGAGTGTTGATTCTTAAAGGTAGCCATAGTGGGAATGTATGGTAGTTGTTTGGAGCTGTAATTTCATTGGAAGAGAGGCTGCAGGCCTATGAGCAATATTCTGTTCGAAAATTGTCAAAATAAGCAAGCGTTTTTCCACTGTGCAAATTCTTGTTGCAGCTGTAGAAATTCTGAGGTCCCAACATAGATATTCTTGTCCAACCTGTTCTAGAATCCCTGGAGGGGAGTGGGAAGGCCTGAGGGAATGCGAGTAGTGAAGGGGGATCCCATTCCTTGGATTGTCGAGGTTGTGGGGAAGAGTGCTGGTGGACTAGAATTAGCTATGAGAATTGTCTGTTGAGAGAGGGAGATTAGCTAGCCTTAGGAACCACCATCTCTTGTGGATTCATATCCCCAAATCGGGGGTGACTTTCTATTGAGAACTAGAACAAAAAGTCTACGGTTAGGAGGAACTTTCGTCCTTTGCAGCGGGTTGCATATTTTCATAAGATAAGTGTTCTTATTTGTTGTGTTTATTTACATTAAATGATGATATAATTGCTGTGTGTTTTACTCCGAGTTATCTTAGTTAGAGTTGATTGCTGTGAGTAGAATGATGCATTTAGATCTTTATTTCTGTGGTTGAATGATGTTGTATGAATTTAGTTGTTGCTATCGATAGCTAAGAAATTGCATTTACGTTTTTAATTAGCATGGACCATTGTACAAGCTTGAATGTCATGTTGTGTATGTTATTTCCGCATTTATAATTGGTATCAAAAATTTTATTGGGTTGTTTTAGTAGTAGTGTGACCCAGATTGGGGATGGGTGCATTACATAATGCTATCAGGGTTTAAGTTCAACACACGATCCGTATGGGCCTCGCTGTTACATAGTTCAATCTATGACATATTTAGGGGAAAATAATGAAAAATCAAGGTGATCCCCAAATTCGTGAGCAAATTCGAGTTTCAAATGCTTCATAACTGTCTAAGAGGTTTAATGGCATCAATCGACATGATCACAAAGTTAGATTCGACCTAAACGGTCAAAATTCACATTCCAATGGAGGCCGAAGGAGCTATGAGAGTTTTATGAATTGATGATTGGTATTGCATTTGAATTTGAGATCAATGGTCCAGATTCATCGTGAATTGATTAAAAAATTATAAGTTTTTTGGAGTTTAGCAAAAGGAAGAGAATCGACGATCATGATTTATTTTCACAGATTGACGAAGTTAAAGGATTGACGGTCGAGATTCATTTTCGACGATTGGGAAATGGATTAGATCGATGGTCACGATTCATCGGTGGAGTTGGATGAAGTTTGGAAAATCAACGATCAAGATGATTTTGAATGAGAGATCAAGGACCCAGATTCATCTAGGGTTCGGTTAAAAATTTCTAAGGGTTGGAGTTTTCCAAGAGAAATCATCGATGGNCTTAGTAAATGGTAGACACTTTAACAGATCGGATGGTAATGGTAAATAAAGAAAGGAAGGCATGTGAGTATCTAGTTTGTCAACTCACACACATATTTCTTATTTCAAAATATTATTATGAAACAAGAACATGTACTTGAAAACAATCTTAATTATGAAAAAAAACGATAAAATTTTCACTATGTCACCCACAATCAAGAAATTATATGCATTGCAACATAATAAATCTATTCAAGTAAGAAAAGAAACAGATAAAGATATGAAAGAAGATTTGACCATCAACATGCCTTTGTCATTTAATACCAATATGAAATATAGTCTTGTCTTATAGTGGAGTTTTTTACAAAAAAAAATGTTCTTGAATGCCCAACTAATCGTCCCCCATACAATCTTTCCATTGTCTTTTTAAAGCACACATATTACTCCTGTAGATCCTATTTTTTAGTTTACAGTTTTACAATAGGATCATGTCAATGACTATTTCCCAGGAGAATAAAGCTCATATGAGCACTTCTAATGCCTATATTGTAGTAGACTCAACAACCAATCCAAATATAGATTAGGAAACAATTTAATAAAACTGACAAATCCCACAAAAAGAGGCATAACATCTTGATTCATCTGAGATACCAAAAATTCCATTTGAACCAAGCACTAAGAACCAAACTGCTCATCTTTACTTTATGAGTAATAACGTTGAACAATCAAAACTGAGATAGAATCTCCTTGAATTGTCATGGTATGATGACTGCAGAAGCCCTGGTGTCTCTCTGTTTGAGCTTAGTTGCTAGCACAACATTATGCCAATATAATATTATATTGGATTCTCTTACCTCTTTTAGCAATGCCTTCTGCTCTTTCCTCTTCCTTTTGAAATCTTGTATCTTTTCTCGTTGTTTAACATTCCATTGCTCAACAAAAGATTTTTCTTTCTTCAATTTCTTAATCATACTCTGTAGCTCCTTTACTCTGTCTTCTTCTTTCATTGCTTTCACCTTGAATTATGGAAATTCTTTTACTGGGGTAGGTAAGTTCAGATCTATAGAAGCTTGGGGTTTTCTTAGTTTAATTACATATTTCGAAGATAACCCAGAACTAAGGTCCTCTTCTTCAGTGCTGTCAGAGTCTCTGATTTCTGGAAGATCTTGCAGCTGGTCTAGTTTTGGAAAGAAATCATTTCTCTCATCATTAACTGCATTTGTGCCTTTAAATGTAGATTTAGATACTAAAGCTGACTTTGTAGTTTCCTTGGGCATAGGTCTTCTGGAGTACTGTGCAATCTGCTTTCCCTTTTCTCGTTTATTCTTCTGTTACTCAGATTCCTTCTCTATCATGTGTAAAGAAAATGCCAATACCTGTTTTTTGATCTCCATCTTAGAATCCTCTGAATTGTCTTCTATGATTATGAGGTTCTCCTTCTTGATGGAAGGATGAAACATGGATTTTGAATTTAGTCTGAATTTATTGGCAACTCTGGTAGAATTTCTTCTAGGAAATTTAGGTGCAGGTGTTTTCTTCTTACTCTATTTTTTACCTTTTGCAGTCTTTTTGCCTGTAGGTTGTTGCTTCTATTTAGCTGGACTTTGCACTGGACTTGTGATGTAATCTTCATGTTCATCAAATTCCCTTTTTATATCTGGATCAAAATGGATGTCATCTTCTTCGTCCATTTTAAGCTTCTTACCTCGACTGGTAGTGCCTTTCTCATTAATTTTACCCATAGGAAAATCACCAATAGCTTGTTGGGTTTGTAATTTTCTCTTGCCAGCATGAGTTACCCTGGTTGTAGGGGAATTTTCTTTCATCAAAACCTCAGTGGCTTGAGAATTCTGTTTCTCTTTTACATGTTTCTTCTCCTTGACAGTTTTAGACTTAGTTCATGTAGATTAGGTTTTAATGATTGGATTAACCAATCCCAAGACCTCTGAACTTCATTTAAGGAAAAAACTACCAACGTTCTGATCAACCCTTGATGAAAATGACTATTTTTTGCTGTTGCAGGGTGTGACTGAATCCTCTTAGACATCTTGGATAAAATTTTTAATAAGAAATAAGGTAGGTTAAGAGGGTAATCACCATTTACATGGATTAACAATCTAATGTGATAGAGATGGACCAAAGAAAATCTGCCTTCACATGTAATGTACTTGTGGATAATCAACAAAGCATTGTGCCATTCTTTCCTCACCCAACTGTGTGGGATACCCTGGCTCCAATTGAGGTTTTTCTTTTATGGAATTAAAAACTAATTTACAAACTCCATGACTACATTTTCTTTCTTCCACCATCTTTCCCCATATACTGGCAACCTGCAAGATTTAGCTATGGAATGCTCTATCACATGCATCATAATTTTACCAACTACAGAGTCGAAACCATCGAAGTTTTGTGCAAATGTCATAGAGATATTTCGTCATGACCCTGGAACGTTGAGAAGAAGTCGAACCAACCAACATCCTTGAACTTCTGGGCCATCTGAGGAAATGCTTCGAGCAATTCTGTTCCTTCAGGCTCCAATCTGGTTATCTCACCACTCTTTTTAGGCGCCATAACACTAATACAATCCTGCTGACAATTCTGAGAAGATCGAGGGTTTGATTTCAAACTTTTGAGGGTTGTTGAAAACTAAGAGTTATCTCTTTACCTGCAAAGCATGCGTAGAATAATAGACATACTTAAATAGGCAGATAATGATTTTATTCATATGGAATGATAATCGGGCGTGTTGATTTGATGTCGAGGTGGAAAGTACAACTCAATCCTCCGAATTTAGTTGTCATCATAAGAATAACAATCCTGAAATAGATCATATAGAGATGTGAAAATCCTCTAATAATGATTTTGAACGTTAGAACACGTTCTAGGTAGGGTGGTGCATGCATAACAATGATTACTCCCGACGCTACAAGAATAAGACTATTCTTGCAGTGCCCTTTCCACTTTGACAAAATTTGAAAATTCAAATGAGGAAAAGACAAGTGATGTGATATAAAGCTTTCATATCATATCCTAATCTTCAAAAACTTCAAAATCATTTAAAAAATGCATAAAAAATATTTAAAATAGCTTTCAAGCTAAGAAGGGAAAAACAAAGTTTAATAAAAAATCATGGAAAATGGGTAGGACAGGGACTAAGGACACCCAATCAGTCAAACAAGGTTAAGGACTAACAATAGTTATGCAACAAACCATGTACGAGTAATTATTTATTGATGGTATATGGAATTTGACTAAGGAAATCCTTAAACCATTTTTCATATTCTCGTACTAACTCATTTGACATTTGTTTGATTTCTTTTAATTTTTGTGCTTCCAAGTGCTTACTGTCTTGCATTTTGAAAAACAACAAGAAATTACTATGAATTTCTACTTTGGTTATTGTTTGGTGGTTAGTGAAATTCATAAAGTAGGTGAGGGCTCTTTTTCTTAGTGTCCTGGAAAATTGTGCCATTTGTTTTGTCTCATCTATTATGCCCATTGTGTCCTAGAATTGTTCACAGATGAATTGATGTCTTCTTGGACCTTCATGTCCTTCATAGAGAGGAAGGTGATCGTGTGCCATTTTTATGGTTGTCAAGGGTTTCAATTGTAAATGCAGAGTTGTTGATGGTCTTAGCCGATTCAACTTTTTGACATGATTTTTCGACTCACCGTTGTTATTCGCTTTGACTGATGTCTCTTCAACTTCTTGTCTGATTGCTTCTGTCTAGCAAGCTTGGTATTTATATTCTACAAAAATATTTTTCTTTGGTCGCATCTCTTCCTTGCAACCCTTAATCAATAGCATTTGATATTCAATGATTAAATTCAATGGGGTGATGGTGGTGGTGCTTCCGTGAGATCTTGAATTAGAATAATTCATTGTCACTCTCTCTAGGTATGACGTTTATCCAGTTTCCTTCTCTCTACGGTAGTTGGATCCATAATCTATCAATGAATCTTTCTTGTTCATATAGTTGAATCCACTTCGAAGTAAGACTAGGTTATACATCCAAATGACTTTAGGGTATTTCTTTAATACTCAGAATTAATTGATCTAGTTATGGCATTCTAAATATCATTGGACCTGACTTGTTGACTTCCATACTTTCAATGTTCTTTGACAATGACAGGGCTACAAAGCTTGTCTCCACCAACCATTGATCTTTGTCCAACTTAGGAACTGTTGGGGGTGCTTCCACTTTCACATCTTACCAATCATCATTTGACTTGGATAAGGTTAGCACTCTAGCCACTGATCATTCCTGAGAACCTCCTTTTATGGTTCGATGAGGGTTTGCGGTGTCACATATTTCAAAATTTGTTTTTCTGTCTTTTGTCCCATTCATTTTTCTGAAGATTGACCGTGGGTTTATAGTGTTGCATTCTTCTTGTAGTTTTTTTCTTCATTAATTCCTCCAATGTATATTCTTTGTGTCTTCTAGTCAATGCTTTCTTCCTCCCTTTGTTTGGCATGCTTGTAGTATCTTCTAATTAACTTTTCCAATGCAATTTGACTAGGGTTTTACTTGAGGGATCTCATGAGAAGCTAATCCCCCATCGCTGACCCTGAATTTACTCTTGGTCGATGATGGAAATCCTTCTAGTCATCTTCATTTTCTCATAAAATACTCCCATGCTTATTGCTTCTTTTTCCAATCAAAGTTTATTGGTGTTATTAGAGGAGGTTGTGGTTCAACAATATGATCGATGAAAAATATGCAATAATGTTGGAACCATAAAGATGAAAATATCATTCAAGTTGTCATAAAATATTCTCTTTGCGTTGTTCAAGGATGTGCATTATTCAATTGTGTAACATCCCCATTTTCAAACCCCAAACTAGAAATTTATATCATAAATGTAATGTATGGCCGAGGGCCAAGCAATGTAATATATAAATAATGTAAATTGAATATAATAAATAAAATGTATCTCCATCTGCAGATGGACACAAAGATATTTGAGGGTTGAATTTCCACAAGAGAGGGAAGGGGTCCAAGGGGGATAGTTACCCATGTCTATTAAACCCAAACCTTTTTCTTTCTAAACTATCCTTTCCATGAACCTTCCATTATTTGTTGAGTGTTCTAGTGCCTAATCATGGAATTCATGTACGAGGGTGGGTGTGAGAAGTCATATCCCATAGTTATTGAGAGCACGGGGATTGAGTACAACAATCTTGGAGAAGAGTGTAAGTCAAGCAAGTAAGAGAAAGAGGAAATTCACATGGGTAGAAGAGCAGAATTAGACATTCACATTTTTGCATGCAGAGAACTTTTGACATGGATATTTTTGGATAGCAAGAGAGCTATGAGTGTTGATTCTTAAAGGTAGCCATAGTGGGAATGTATGGTAGTTGTTTGGAGCTGTAATTTCATTGGAAGAGAGGCTGCAGGCCTATGAGCAATATTCTGTTCGAAAATTGTCAAAATAAGCAAGCGTTTTTCCACTGTGCAAATTCTTGTTGCAGCTGTAGAAATTCTGAGGTCCCAACATAGATATTCTTGTCCAACCTGTTCTAGAATCCCTGGAGGGGAGTGGGAAGGCCTGAGGGAATGCGAGTAGTGAAGGGGGATCCCATTCCTTGGATTGTCGAGGTTGTGGGGAAGAGTGCTGGTGGACTAGAATTAGCTATGAGAATTGTCTGTTGAGAGAGGGAGATTAGCTAGCCTTAGGAACCACCATCTCTTGTGGATTCATATCCCCAAATCGGGGGTGACTTTCTATTGAGAACTAGAACAAAAAGTCTACGGTTAGGAGGAACTTTCGTCCTTTGCAGCGGGTTGCATATTTTCATAAGATAAGTGTTCTTATTTGTTGTGTTTATTTACATTAAATGATGATATAATTGCTGTGTGTTTTACTCCGAGTTATCTTAGTTAGAGTTGATTGCTGTGAGTAGAATGATGCATTTAGATCTTTATTTCTGTGGTTGAATGATGTTGTATGAATTTAGTTGTTGCTATCGATAGCTAAGAAATTGCATTTACGTTTTTAATTAGCATGGACCATTGTACAAGCTTGAATGTCATGTTGTGTATGTTATTTCCGCATTTATAATTGGTATCAAAAATTTTATTGGGTTGTTTTAGTAGTAGTGTGACCCAGATTGGGGATGGGTGCATTACATAATGCTATCAGGGTTTAAGTTCAACACACGATCCGTATGGGCCTCGCTGTTACATAGTTCAATCTATGACATATTTAGGGGAAAATAATGAAAAATCAAGGTGATCCCCAAATTCGTGAGCAAATTCGAGTTTCAAATGCTTCATAACTGTCTAAGAGGTTTAATGGCATCAATCGACATGATCACAAAGTTAGATTCGACCTAAACGGTCAAAATTCACATTCCAATGGAGGCCGAAGGAGCTATGAGAGTTTTATGAATTGATGATTGGTATTGCATTTGAATTTGAGATCAATGGTCCAGATTCATCGTGAATTGATTAAAAAATTATAAGTTTTTTGGAGTTTAGCAAAAGGAAGAGAATCGACGATCATGATTTATTTTCACAGATTGACGAAGTTAAAGGATTGACGGTCGAGATTCATTTTCGACGATTGGGAAATGGATTAGATCGATGGTCACGATTCATCGGTGGAGTTGGATGAAGTTTGGAAAATCAACGATCAAGATGATTTTGAATGAGAGATCAAGGACCCAGATTCATCTAGGGTTCGGTTAAAAATTTCTAAGGGTTGGAGTTTTCCAAGAGAAATCATCGATGGTTGATGGTCAGATTTGAGATATTCACGAAGATTTTTAGTTTGCCAACATAAATCACCAATGGCCGATGATCGGTTCAATGAGTTTGGCTAAGAGTTTCGTTCGACAAATTTTTTTTCCGATCGCCGATGGCCAATGATCGAGGGTCAATAGAAATTGGTGAAAGGTTTCATGCATCCAAAAGAAATCATTGATCATCGATGGCTATTGATCGAGGGTCGACAGATTTAGCGAGGTGTTCAATTTGTCCAAGAGAAGCTGCCAATTGTCGATAAAGGAGAGAGAGGATGATGACATATCTTGCCATGTCAACATCTACATATCATGCCATATCAACATCCACGTGTCATGCCAAGTCATCCAGAGTGCCATGTCATATCCACATGTCATGCCACATTAAGATTTACGTGTCATGCCATGTCAGCCAAGAGATGGCCGATGGTCGATCGTCGATGGTCGGGGTTCGACGAAATTTGCAACAAGTTGGTTTCTAAGAAAATTTGTCGATGGCCAATCACCGATGATCGGGGGTCAACGAGATTCATGGGCAAGTTTGGTTGCTAATAAAAAAGGCCGATGGCCGATGGCTGATGATCGAGTTTCGGGGAAATCAATGAGCAAGTTTGATTTACCAAAGATATATATGATCGTCGATCACCAATGTAGTGTTGTAAAAGAAACAATCCATATTGCTTCGAGTTGGTGATCGGCGGTATAAATTCATCTGTGGATCTAGGGAAGGTCTGACGGATCAATGGTTGAGATTTCTTCCAATTTTGATATTGACGGTGTAGATTGAAGGACAGTTATAACAACAAAACAATTGATTTTCCACGAAATTTTATGATTTTTGAAGGCCATAAATTTGCAGAGTGATTTTGAGGGCCTAAACAACATTTTTAGGTAGTGAAAAACACGAGAACAAGGTGTACAAAGGTACTCCCTACTTGTGCATCTTAAGTAAAAGAACTCAGAGAGAGATTTCCTACGAGCTATTTCGAATGCAAAATGAAGCTCGTATGAGAAAGTTACAATTGGAACTATAGAGGGTATATTTTCAACACCAATTTACTTATGGATAGCATAACTCCTTGCTTAGAGGTGCATACACCGATTTACATATGGAGAGCATAACTCCTTGCTTAGAGGTGCGTTTGGGGCACAAGAGCAGTCTATGGAAATATTATGAACCATAGAAGACAACCGTAGAACTAGATTTGGAATCTGACGATGCAAAAATGTGAAGGAAGATAAAGAAGACACTTGTAGTATACAAGGATAAAATGATGAAACAATTTAAATTTCACGAGACCATAAGTTTAAACTCGGAGCTCATATTTGAGAAAATGATTAGTCGCTGGAAAGGATTTGAGGAGGAGAAGCCATATATTAACCTAGAATTTCGATTAGTGCATTTTTATTCTTCATAATTTGAAATGAAGAATTACCTATAATCCAATTAATAAATATTTTTCAATGTGCCTAATTCTAATAACAATTGTTGCATGCACATTCTTGTAGCATTAGAGGTACACAAAACATATTGTAATTCCTATATGAGAACTAGAAATATGAGTGATACACAAGGGTCTTACAACCATGAGGAGGAGATTAGAGGTCTGCATGTCAGCATGGGAAATGATGCGACAGAGTATAATGAGAGAAGAGAAAAGAATAAGCTTGTAATTATGAGAAACTTGTAAAGAGAAGTGCAAAGTTTTAGGGATGATGGTCAAAAAATAATGAAATCTCAGGAGAAGATACTACAAAACATGAATATGCTACATAAACAAGTCAACAAATATTTTGGCACAAGACAAGAAGTTAGTGCAATTCAAATAGAAACATCAAGATCTCATGGTAAGAGGGTTGATAATGGAAGATCTAGAAAATCAAGGAGTATTAGCAGACATCAAAATCATCATTCCCTAGGGCACTCGACTAGATAAAAATATCCATGTTCAAGGTCCAGGAGCAACCCAAGTATTTATCTTGTCAGACATCAGAGGACGAGACATGGATCAAATATCTTGCAAGGGGATTTGAGGAAAATCAAACCACCACCATTTGTTGGAGAGAACAAGAAAGGAGAAGATGTAAAAGCATGATTGCTGGGAATGAGGAAATATTTCCAGTTGCATGATTACTCCTTAAATGTAGAAGCTATAATTGCAACCTACCATCTTCAAGGAAATACATCTATGTGGTGGGATCGACTTAATTAGGTTAAACACCTTGATGAGAAGATAATTTATTGGAAGTAGTTCAAGAAATATTTCCAGTAGCAATACTTTTCATAGCAATATTATGACAAGAAAATGCAAGAGTTCTTTGAACTCAAACTTAGGAACATGACCATGGATGAATATGAGAGGCAATTCTTGGAACTTCTCAAGTATGTGAGCTTAATTAGAGATGAGAAGGTCAAAATTCAGAGGTTTCTGAGTGTACTGCCATCATTCTACAAGGATAAAGTTCAATTTGATGAGCCCGAGAATTTAGAAGAAACCATAAGAAAGTTTAAATATTTGTACGAGTATAACAGAGGAAGGAAAACTTTCCAAAAGGCCCAGAATGATAAGAATAAAGACAAGATGGATCAAAGGAAGAAAGGATTCAAGCCACATTTCATCAGCAAGAGTTCTCAAGCGAATAAACAAGGACATTCATCTCAAGGTGATCATAAATTGACACATTCCTTGGGAAAGAGGCCAAGACAACAACCCATAAAGTGTTGGGTATGTGAAAGAGATCACATGTGCAAATATTGTCCTCACCGAGGAGATAAGATGAGGACTGTGCATAACATCAAATAGGAGGAGACATTAGCGGACGTGGGCAGAAGCATTCCAAGGATCTATGCAACCTTGGACAATAGACACACATACTATCAATCCCACACGATTGAAGTGGAAGGTAAGATTGATAATTGGGCCATAACTATTTTGATTGATTATGAAGCTAGTCATAGCTATATAGATCCAAATCTAGTTGATATTTGAATTCAAGAAATGTGAGCATGAAAAGTATTGGTTAGTTCCGTTAGCTACCAGAACCAAGAGATGAATCAATGAGCTTGTTAATAGTTGCTTGGTAAACATGAATGGAATCAACACTAAGGAAAATTTGAACATCACACCACTTGGGTCTTATGACTGTTTGATTGATATGGATTGTCGAGAAAAACATTGTGCTATTTTAGATTTCTATAATAAGGATTTCATATGTCTTGATGAGGAAAAGAATTCAAGACAATGCAAGATATTCCAAGGCCTATATTTGTCTGAGAGATTTCAAAATTGCAACTGAAAATAAGTTTCAAAAAAGGGTGTTAGATATATGCAGCCCATATGGAAGAGCCAATGAAGGATAAAGAGCCAAGGCTTGAAGAGTATCTATTCTTGAAAGAATATGGGGATGTATTTGGGGAGTTTCCAGAATTGCCACCAAAGAGGGATATATATTTCTCTATTGATTTAATGCCTAGAGTTGCCCTAGTGTCCAAAACTCCTTACAAAATGAGCACGCCAGAGCTAAAAGAATTGCAAATGTAGTTGGAAGAGTTGTTGAAGAAGGGGTACATATGCTCAAGTATTTCTCCTTGGGGTTCCCCGGTTCTTTTTGTCAAGAAAAAACATGTAACACTGAGGTTGTGTATTGACTTCAGACAACTAAACAAGGTTATAGTCAAGAACAAATATTCTTTTCCAATGATTGATTATATTTTTGATTAGCTGAAGGGAGAAAATATATTCTCCAAGATTGACTTGAGATCAGACTATCATCAAGTGAGAATCAAAAAAAAAGATACTAGAAAAACCACCTTTTGGAAAATGTATGTACACTATGAATTTGTAGTTGTGTCCTTTGGGTTGACAAATTCACTTGCTACATTTATGTGTCCGATGAATGGGGTGTTCAAAGATTTTCTGGACAAGTTTGTCATTGTATTATTGGATGATATCATCATATATTCCAAGACAGAGGAAGAGCATGATCAACATTTGAGGATGACACTACAAGTGTTGAGAGAGCACCAATTGTATGTCAAGTTGAGTAAATGCAATTTTTTTATAAAAAACAAATCCATTATTTGGGTCACATTGTTTCCGAAGATGGCATAGTGGTGGATTTGGAAAAGATTGAAGCAATCAAAAGTTGTCTAGCGCCAACAAAATTTTTAGAGGTTAGATCATTTATGGGTTTAGCTGGTTATTACAGGAGATTCATTACCATATTCTCCAAGATTGCACACCCAACATCATCTTTGCAAAAGAAATGAGTAAAGTTTGAATGGAGTGCTACGTGTGAAGAAAATTTCCAGCACTTAAAATGATTTGCTAACAAGTGCACTTATTTTAAAAGTTGGAGATCTAGATGAGGATTTTGTTGTGTGCAAAGATGCATGCAAAGAAGGGCTTGATGGAGTCCTTACACAAAATATACATGTAATTTGTTATGAATCTAGGAAATTGAAAGAGCGTGGAATAAATTATGACACACATGACTTATAGTTGACATCCATAGTACATGCCCTAAGAATGTGGAGGCATTACCTTATGGACATAAAATTTGAATTGAGGATAGACCATAGTGGTATGAAATATTTGTTTGAACAACCAAAACTAAATTCCATACAAACTAGATGGCTAGAATTTATTATTTAATACAACTTTGACATGAAGCACATAAAGGGAAAAGAGAACAAGGTGGTTGATGCACTCAATAGAAGGGTGCATAAAATGCATGCTACAACCATTAGTATGTACATGACATATTTAAAATACATAATTATAGAGGTTGTATCAATAGACAAACATTATGTGCAAGTTAAATAAAACCTACAACAAAATAATGTAAAACAAAAATATAAGGATTATAGGATAGAAGAGGAAGGAATTTTCTTATTCTAGAATAATGTTTATGTTCCCAATTCTCAGGAATTGAGAAATTTTGTTTTAAAGGAGATGCACAATGTGCCATACACTGGACATCTGGGATACCAAAAAACTATTGATGAGTCACACAATTACCATCTTTTGACATATTCTTTTCCTTATTTTTAATCCCTTTCCGTTTACCCATAATCTTATATTAACCCATTTTTATGATCATATGCATGATCTAGGCTCAAAGTATTTTTCCATTACATTTCTTAGTATTTCATTGATTTATGATTAATATTAGGGAGATTTAGTGTATTATGTATTTACTTTTGAAATAATGGCTCATATGTGAACAAGTTATATGAATGGGTCCACCAGCTACAATGTTGAAAAAAATTCAAATAGAGCATTTGTAGATCCATGTGTTGAAGATTTAACATGCCATGGAGGAGGGAATCGATAACCACAGACCATGTAGCCACTTGGGGAAGACAACAAAACATATATTTCATGGTTTTAATTATTGGAAGATATATTTCTATGTGCCCATGTGTGCATATCCATTTTTATTATATATTTAAAGATATCCTATGTATATATCATGGATCTAGGGAGTCTAACACCATTATCAACTATTTTAAACATATTTTGAGCAAATTATTGTAACCAACATGACTTATTTCGAATTTGATAAGTAGTGACACTCCAAAATATGTGGAGAGTTAGCATGAATCTTGGAACTAATTATGAATTGTTGTAATCACTTGAGAATATTGAGAATATTATATTCTCAAGTGGATCTATATTTAGATGTTTTTTTAACCACTTGAGGATATTCTCAAGTGGATCTATATTTATATATTTGTTGTAACCATTTGAGCATATCTTATTCTTAAGTTGATCTATATTTATATATTTGTTGTAACTATTTGAGAATATCTTATCTTTAAGTGGATCTATATTTAGATATTTGTTTCAAGTAAGTTTATGTATAAAAGAGAGTGTCATCTCAATCCAAAGGAGAGGAATCTTGGAGCATATGTTCAAATTATGATGGGGGTGAATAAAACATCTTGATAATTTCTTCCATATGGATTGTAAGTTTATAGTTTCATTGTGTTTTATGATTTGATATAGTTTATGATGTTGTAGGTTAGTTCACTATCTTGTTCCTAGGATAATTGAGCTCACTCCAAATGGATCATGATAGTCCTTTCCTTTATACAAGTATGGTGTGTTTTATGTTTGCATTTGATTTGATTTCTCTTTTAATATTCATTCATTGGATTCTCTATATACCAAACATAGCATTGTTGTAGAAA